>CABFOW010003726.1:0-16493 GCA_902141385.1 Timema californicum | reverse complement strand
ATACTTTTTTAGTCTGGAATTTTAGGAAATGATCAGGGGAAAGCAGGGAAAAGGTCAGGGATTTCATTGGTCAAGTTGAGTAGACACCATGTCCATGTACACTTAATTGTCCAACCGCTTGCTTTCTTGTCACTGTTTGTACAACCCTATTCTATAACAAATCATTCAAAACTGTATATAAATGGCGAGGGAGCCATTTACAAACACTTAAGTTTGCCTGACGAGTTGTTGTTTGTCGCAGCTGAATGTACCCGCCACATTCATGCTGGTGGCGCTTGACGAGGGCCCGGGACCGGCTATCAAGTACCAGTACCCTGAGTTGACCAAGCTACACCAGGTGGTGTCCCAGCTTATCCGCTGCTGCGACGTCAGTCACAAGTGCCAGTCCTCGCAGATGAGTCAGGTATGTATCCTCCCTCACATAAGTGAGGAGTGTTATGTATGGCCAATCATGTGGCATCGACTCACAAACCTTGAAATATTAATAACAGGGAATGCAAAAACTATGAGCATTAGGGTACTTAGAAGAAAACGTTTTATATGTAGGGACATGCAAAATTCACATTTGCGATAACGCGAATTTTTACACAAATTCTACTACTGTTTTCACACGAATAAAACGAATTCAAGCTTTGTTTTTAATATATAAATTAACCTAATTTATTTGTAATTTCGGTGACCTGGCGGTCTAGGGGTAAGCTGTTGGACTTCTGTGCTGGGGGTCCGGGGTTCAATCCTTGGTCCCGACACAGATTTATCTGATTGCAGAACCCTTCCTTCACCTCTGACAAGACATCTGGTGAATGTGGGGAATGCCAGGCCTCCACCGTGGTTCGGATCCCACGTTAAACTGTAGGTCCTCCATTTCATCTCACAATCACCCTACCATTACACATTAGTGTAAGTCCGTATAACCCGAATGGGTAGTAAGACGCGGTGCTAATAATAATAATAAAATTTATAATATCGCTTTTTGGGAAAAATAGCGCCACTTTTCCCCTAAAAATAACCTTACCTTTTGCACGTCTCTATTTATATGTGTTAACTTTCAAAGTAGATTCATTTTAGGCATTAATAACTATTTTTTTTCCCCCATTTCAACGTGACTGTATTTTTATATTGGGGGCGGCTTATTTTCGAGTCAATACCATAATATTTTGTGTTTCTAGGGTAATGTTGCGCTGCCTAACCCATATGGGGACCCTGCTTGCCCAGACTTCATCATGCCGATCCAACCCCAAGCGGCAGAAATCTTGTTTGGCAGGACCAGGTTCGTGACATCTGGTTCCTCTTGCGCTCTTTGTGTCGTGTGCTCAAAACTCTTGCTTTATCGCTGCTGACTGTTTTTGTGTGGCTCGCAGCTACATCAAGAAGATGATTGAGGACGCCAACTTGTCCGACGAGACGGTGAAGCTGCTGCAGTTCTGCTGCTGGGAGAACCCTCACTTCTCTCGGACCGTGCTGAGCGAGCTGTTGTGGCAGATAGCGTACGCTTACTGTCACGAACTGAGACATCACATGGATCTCTTGCTGGCCATGCTTCTGTTGGAGGACTCGTGGCAGACACATCGCATACACAATGCACTTAAAGGTCTGTTATCGCGGGTATCGACAAGCTATGTAGCGGAAAACTTGTGTTTACGGTCACGACTTCTACGTACTTTTCCCCGTGTAGTTGTCAAATGATCTGCTTTGGTGGTCGAAAGGTCTAAGGCATCACGCTTGCAATAGACTGGATAGACAATGATAAAGAACTTGGGTTTGAATCCAGGTCGGATGTATTGAAGATGGTTTTTTCCTAAATTGTTTCTCACACTCCCTCCACACAAATACGGGTACATTTCTTATGAATCCCAAATTCCTCGTTCAGGACATATTAGCATGCGCTAAAAGAATTTATATTAATTTATATCGTACATAACAGTTCAGAATGGCAGTAATTGCCCGTAAATTTATTATTTTTGTCGTCAATATTGTTAATTGGCGAAGCTTCTTACTCTTTGAAGCAGGGTTTTTTTAAGCAAAGTCGAAGCTGATATTCAAAAGGCAACTTTTATAGCTCCATAGGTCCCTTTCAAATGGATATTAGTACACTTACAGATAAAGTGGTTATCAAGATCTTGAGTGTGAGCTATGGTTTCATATAGGGGTGTGCAAATATTCGTCACATACTCCCCTTTCTCTCCTTGTTTCTGTCCTGTATGTAACCCCTATGTTCCCCCTCTGAGCAAACATATCCAATAAATACCTCCAAGAGATCGAAGAACACTTCACTCTCGGCTGCGTATTCTTTGTGGAAATGTATATATTATAAATAAAAATTCCTTTTTGTCTTAAATGTTAATGTTAATGAAATTTAAAGATAGTAATGTCCAAGTTGAGGACTTTAATATTTAATTTGTATTATTTCACTTGATCACAATAAAAAATTATAATCGACTTCAAAGGAGAATCCTAAATTCTGTTTAAAATCCGTTTTGTCTCGTTAATGCAAATAAAAAGGGAGGTTAGTAATTTTTTTTTATGTCTATTTGACATTCTCATAATAGGATATTAAGGTTATGTGGTATAGAGCACTAGGCTAAATTATGGTTTAAATTAGGAGGGATATCCAGCACACTTACCTTGGTGATACTGGAGTAGAAATTGTTTAGATAGAACACTAAATAATAGTTCCTACTCCAGTATCACCAAGGTAAGTGTACTGGCTAGCCCTCCTAATTTAAACCATGATTTAGCCCTAGTGCTCTATTTATTCCAAATTACCTTTTTATGTGTATTTGTAACTTTGTATGCCTGTCTTTGTCCTGTAGGACGAAAAGGGGCTACAAAACCATGATAGAATCAAAATATGACTTTGTTTATTATTCATCCCATTATTTTACCCTTTCAAATACATGAAATTAAAAAAAAATATAATTTAGATGAAACACGCTGTCTAAAAACTGAATCAAAAATTACTCTCAATTCTCTGACATTTTCTTTTAGATTCAGTCTTTTTTTCTATATTAATATAAACTCAAATAACAATGTTACAAAGTAAGTTTTTGAATTCCGCCAATACTTAAATATAAAACTCTTATTTTTATTAAGAATTTACTAATTAAAATAATTTTCATCAAAATTGAAAGAAAAATCTAGTATTTGGTTTGTACCGAAATGTTGATATTTGATTCGAAGTAACCCTATTCGCACAAGCCTCGTTTTATATGTGTAAAATGTTTCTAGGTGTGCCGGAAGAGCGTGAAGGTCTTTTCGACACGGTGCAGCGCAGTAAGAACCACTACCAGAAACGGGCATACCAATGCATCAAGTGCATGGTGGCACTTTTCTCCAAGTGCCGCGCTGCCCACCAGATGCTGCACAGCAACGCGGAGATCAAGCGCAAGTGGATGGTCGCTGTCGAGTTGAACTAGAAAGGGTCAGTCTTAATATTGATTTTTTTGCAATACTTTATATTCTAAGAGTCGGTACTGAATATCGGTGAGAATGTCAAATTTGGGTCCTCGATTCTGTTACTGGTATCGAAAGAATAAAGAATATAGTTTAAATTTTAGTACCACTTTCTTCGATGGCTTGCAATATCTCTGCAGGATGAGATTTATTGACATCATGATTTGGGCAGATTCTCAAATAATTTATTACAGTTTCTGAACAGGTTAGATAACCATTGCACCCTCAGATTCACCCGGGACATTCCACAACACCTTGTCATATCTTAACCTTCATGAGGTAAACAAACATAAACACCAAAGCAACCACCCTCTTCATGTAAAACAATCTATCTTATAGCTAGATCCCTGTAAAAATGGTTTTGTTTTTAGTTAAATTTTGTTTTTTGAATCTCACTTTTCAGATTTATTCAAAATTACATGTTATCTGAGGTGTTTATTATTTACATGTTGAGACACTGCATATAAAACTAAAACTTCTTATTGAAACGTTATATATTTGCTTTTAAATCCTTTGTTAAGTTTTTTTTGTGCATATTTCACAATACTAATCATACTACAGCACAGTTAAAATTTCTGCTTAATTTACTCTTAATTTTGTGTTTATTTAAAAAAAATTTTTAAGCTATCAAAGGAAAAAGTACTTGATCACATCTTTGTATGGCACTTTTCACTTTATCGCGTCTCACCATTTTTTACGGGGCTCTACTTATAGCTTAGCTACCAGAGCCAAACACAAATGTTCTGAGGAAGAATATCTTACCAAGCAATGTCATCAACTCTTCAAGGCTTTCACTGCCCAAGGATCCTCTAAACTTACAGTCAACAGTCAAATAAACAGTCTAATCCAATCAAGTGTTTATCAAGAAACAACCTTCCAATGACATAACTCTTACCACCTAGAATTATGAAGTACTACGCATACATAAGATCTATCCAGAACACAGGCTACAATATCCTAACCTCATCACCCCTCATACAAAATCTTCTCAGCAGTGCTCCAAGAATCCCAGTCAAACGGCCCCCTAATCACCACGATATTTAGTTTCACCCGACCCAGACCCAAACAATAACAAACACCAGGTCAGAGGTTCCTACCCTTGCAACAAACCGAGATGCAGCACCTGGAGAATTCACCAACCTTCCACCTCATTCAACAGCAGACTCACTACTATCCAAACNAAGTTTACTGAGCTGCTGACCTTGATATTCCAATGGCTGTCTACACAACACCTCCCCTTGCACTCTGATTGCCGCGAAGGAACTGGCCACATAAACTATGGAAACCAGTCCCGTCGGTCGCAGACCCGTTCTTGGACATGGGTTCAAAAATAATTCAGGCTTCACCCATCGTTTGTATGTAAAAAGTTTCTTTGTTTATTTATTTCCAGCGGCCGTATGCGCCCAACGCCCAGTACAGCTATAACAACTGGTCCCCGCCCGCTCAGTCCAATGAGTCAACAAACGGATATTTTCTAGAACGCTCGAGCAGTGCCAGGAAGACCTTGGAGAGAGCGTGCGAACTTTGTCCTGAGGAGGTAAAAATATCCAAAACACGGAGGAAAATTTTGACTTAGGAGTGTAGAAGCGGGTTAATTCTAGTAAATTATTTGGCTGCTTCAAAGTCATCAGAAAATTACATCTTTACAATCACAAAACCTTGGGGGAAAAATAGCCACAATTAGGGGTATGCAAAGTCCACTTTTTTGATTTGGGAGCTGAAGTAAAGTTCGAATTGGTAAAAAAAAAATTAATTTTGGATAATAATATAATACTCTGTATAATTATGTAAATAGGGGTGTGCAAAGTCTCGCTTTTCAATTCGAAGTAAACTCAAATTGAATATATGAAATATTCTTGAATTTAGAGTATTTTCTTTAAGTTGTTTTATCCTTGCATAAATATGTAATGTGGTTATTTATATTACTTGACACACTAAAATGACTTGGGAAATGTTTTATTGCACAATTATCTATAATTTTTCACGTTACTCTGAAAAATCAAGTCATTATCACAACATACATTTCAGTTTCTTGAGATTTCCTCCATATTGATATTAGTTTGTAATGTACAATACAGCTCATAATGGCTATAGTTTAATATAAATGGAATATTTTAGCTGTCAGAATTTGTTTCGAAGCCAAGTCGAAGTTTTGGTGCTTGTTTCAAAGCCGTCGAAGTTTCAGTGTTTCACACACCCTTATCTGTAAATTTAGCTTTTAAATATAATCTACAAAACACCATAGTGCAAAGATAATTAATATATTTTGTTTTGAATTGAAAAATAAGTTATCACAAAATATAATTTAATTATTTAATTTATTTTAGATTTTTTTTCATGCAAACTAAATTTGATTGGAAATAATAGGCATAAATGTGTGTTTTAAATTTGAATATTTTGTTTGGCAAAGCTTCGCAATTCTCAAATTTGGAATTTCACTTTCTCAATTCGAAGTTGAAGCTTACAGATAAATGAAGCCAAGTTGAAGTTTTTGAAGCTTTGCACACCCCTAGCCACTATTCACAACTTTAATTTGACTGCGCGCCATCTTGTATCACAATTGCTAGTGTTCAAACAATAAACATTGTCTCTTTCTCGAACATTGAACAAAAGGTCTTTCCTCTTCCCTCTTTTTTTCTTTGATAAGGGCGATAATGCCAAAATATTTATGTTAGTAACTAGGGATCCGTATTTGGATTTTCAAGCTGAGCTTTGAATAGATACTCGAGCTAGGGATTGACAAATTTCTGAGCTTAGTATTGAAAAGGGTTTCTTCCTTGACCTTGCGCTGTGTTCTGATGACCGACTCATCGCTACTTGTCGGGATGTGGTTTGCTGAATAGCGGGGGAGGGGGAGAAGAACCCAACAAAGATGGTATTGTGCAGACTGGAATGTCAAGCTCAACAACTCAGTAATATTCTTACTACCCGCGGGTTATATGCTTATATATTAATTACGCTAATTCCTTGGTATTAGGGAGGCTTAATTCAGAGGAAATGCACCCGAGTTTGTGTGGACGGAGATTGGGAAACCATTTAGGAAGAATCAACCTCATTGCACCCAACTGGGAACGAACCCCAATCTCCTCGTCCAACACGAGTAGTGCGTTAGACCGTGGTGCCACCGAAGCGGGTTTTAATACAATTTATTTACCAAAAAAGGGGGGGGGAGTGTTCCCTTTGTTTATGATTGAATAAACATGACAAACAAAATATAATTTGTCAGGGGTACCAAGCCTTAAAAAAAACTTTTTTTTAAAATTTGATCATAAATACTTTCACTTAAACTAAAATTGTAAATTTTTAAAGATTCAAGAATTTGGATTTAAGATTCGAGAACTATTGGATCCGACTTGTCTCTAATTTCAACGGCTTCGGACAAGCGATTTTTCCACCCGGGGTAACATGATTGTGTTTTTTGATCCTCAGGAGCCCGAGGTGGAGGAACTCTTGGAGGAAGGGGAGGGTTCGCAACCAGAGGAGCAACAGGCACCCCCTCCACCGCCCCAGCAAAGACCAGCCCCCAACCCCGCCTACTCTCGCAACAACACCTCCACCACTACCATCGCCCAGAGGATTCTCTCCAAGAGGTACAACTCTCTTAGCTTAATATATACGGGTTTGCAAAACTTTGTCTTCGTGTCATATATTAGTTCGCTTTGACTTTGATTCGAGAGTAAAATTCCACATTTAACAATCAGGGGAGCTCGCAAAAATAAAATATGTTTTATGTTCAAAGTTTCACATCACGCATTTGTGTTTATTTTTTTAATTTTCCTTCTGTTATTTCTATCACAAATTAGATTAGATTAGATTTGTAGGAAAGGTGGACGGAAACATAAAAAAGGAACAAACATAATTCATATCAGTTTTAATATTTAGAATATAAATAGATGTTCACTTTTCAGGAAAGTTTCCTTTGACTTTACTATAAAAACTGGTGTATATTGAAGTATTTAAAATATATTCATTTTTATAACACTACCTATCAACCTTAATTTTTATTGTACCCGATTGAAAACATCAAATTTAGCCTAATATTAAATTTGGATTTTTAAATATTTCATTTTTAAAATATTCTATTCTTGTCATGAAAAAATAAAGATTCAAATTTGATTATAAATTAAATTCTCGTATTTGCACAGTCTTAAAGTGAGGAGTGTAGTGACTTGTCCACCTTGTATCCAACAGTCATATGTGGGTGAGTAGTCCAGAAGGGAGTGGCCAGCAGCAACAGCCTGCCCAGTCTACCCCCAACGAGGAACCGGGCACCTCCTCCCAGCCAGCGGACGACCAACCCCCACCTCCAGCCACAACAGACCAACCCCCATCTTACCACTAGTCCGGCCAGATCTTCCTCCCTGCAGGCGACGACTAATCTATATTTGCCGCGAGCGAGACTGGTTCAGCGGCGAGGGTGTCTTAGTTACCTAGCGAGGCTTTTTATTGGACAATCGCCTTGTATAAAACCCAAGGGATGAACGCGTGTCAACGTCACATGTTTTTACACTGAAATATAACCATTGGCAAAGTGCCCTTTTTAGTTCCTTATTTTCTCTTACGTCAAATAAATGTTTATCTTAGGAAATGGATCTGTATAGAATGTAAGGGGTCCACACATAAGGGCGGGGGTGCAAAGCTTAAAACTATTTTTTTCTATGATTATTTATAATGTTAATTTTGTCTAGGGGTGTGTGTGAATCCTCGGCTAAGATATCGGCTTTGACTTAATTCGAGCTTCTACAAAATTTAACCAATGGAAATATTGACAGCTAAAATATTTGATCCACGTTCAATTACCGTCATTCCAAACCCATATGTGCATTACAGATAAATATTTTTTATGGAAAAATCTTAAGTAAATGGATTGAATGTTGTGGTATGACTTGATTTATCAACTTGGAAAAAAAAAAGTTCAATAAAACCTTTCCAAATTGACTTTATATCATAAAGTTGTATAAATAAACACAATTTGATATTTTTTCATCCATAAAACACTTAACAAAAAGTACTTGTACTTTTATTCAACTTCAATACTAATTTATATATTCGATTCATGGTTGCTTTAATTAAGAAAATTGACTTGGCACGCCCCTAATTATTCCCAGCTATAGGTGTTTTTGTCGAGCCAATGGTTATATTTCACCTCGACAAGTGCCTGTGAATTTATTCCCCACTCTTGTGTTGTAATTCTAATCTTTGTAGGTTGTACCATTTGTTCTGCATCAGGACAAGGAGAACTATGGAATTATTTCCCCACGACGCAGGCGCAGATCGATGTTTGGGATCATTTTTATTATTTTTTAGGGAAATTTTAAAGTGTATAGAAAATTGATTTTGTATTGGTAAAATGTTCTACCGCTAACAAAATTTCCCAAATATGTTAAAAAAATATCTTTTTTATAATACTAATGTAGAGTTAATACAATTCAATAATTTTTACCGAGCGAAACACAAAAGCCACTTTTTTCTTTGGAGGGGGNGGTAATGTTATAGTTTTATTTTATAACTTTTGTGTTTGTTGAAAATAGGCGTTGGAAGTTTTTTTAAGGTAAAATATTTTGGAGGAAAAAAAAATTAAAAACAATCAAATCAAATAATTCTTATAATATAATATAAAATAAGTTTATGTTGCATGGTTCTATAAATTGTGGCTGAGACTATTACAAGGATGAAACAAACTGAAGAGTTATTTATATTGACTCTGATAAACAAGACTTTAGTGCCTAAGAAAATTAAACCCGACTAAAACTAATTGTTTTAAGTTGTATTAATGCTATTACATTATTTAAAAAAAAAAGTCTATTAATACACGTACGAATAATATTTTGAATTTTGTTGCCTGTTATTGAATAATACATGTAAATTTTGTTGCATCCCTTATATAAAAAAAAAAGTAGAAGCATTTTCAATGAAGCAACAAAAAGACTTGTTATTAGCCTTTATATGTTAAATTGTGTGTGAATCAAAATAAAAACAAAAAGACTTGTAAATAATGATGCGGACGAGCCCAGAGGATGGACGCAAGATACTTGTCCGATGAATGTAAGTTATGTAACCTTTTCGCTGTAATTTGTGTAAACTTTATATTTTATCGGAAGGCTTGTGTTTGCGGGGGGGCAAACTTGAGGGACTGACGTGTACATAACGACTCGAGGGTAGCTTGTTTTGTACATTAAGTGCGAGTCAGACCACTGGACATTAAAACTATTACTATTATTATTATTTTCAAAACAACTTTGTACAGTAATTTGATTTTATATAGATAAAAAAAATATTTTGTTGCATTCCGTTGATTTTCTTTATTTTTATGTTCTTGGAACGTAGAATTGACTCTTTTTTTCTCTTTAGGCTTCGACTACTTTTTTTTTCTCCTCTTGTGTTGCCAATTGATACAGAGACTTGTTTTGAATTGACTATTATTATTATTATTATTATTACAATGTAATATAAAGGTTTGTGATTTTATCACAGAAATGGTTGTATTTTATTATAATGTTTTTTTTTTGTTGTGACATAGCTAGAATGTGTGTGTGTGTTTGTGAGCAAAGTTAGTTTATGGTTTATATAATATTTTTTTTTACTCAACAATAATCCTTAAATTGAAGTATGACATTGCCATTTAATATTTTAAAACGAAAACCACACATAGCTTAATTACGTCATGTACAGCATAATATAAACTATGGATTTTTTACATCACTTGGCAACGCTGCTTTTTATGGTATTTTTCATATTCAGATTAAAATCTACCTTTGTGATGAATTTCTTTCGCATACATACAGTTATTAAAGTGAAATTGAGGTATGAATTTACTTCAAAAGTAGTAAATTTTGAACTTTAATTACGCCTCACTTTCAATGTAACTCACTTCACAGAAGTGTTATTATCTTTGATAAATTGCCATGTTTATTCCTACAGCTTCAATACGTCATGGATATGAAGAGAGAGAATATCTCGTTTGAATTACAAGAATATCAAACTAGTTTATATTTATTTTATATGGAACATAATTTTACAAACTCTGAATAGCTTTTATAGACTTTGAGGATCATTTTCTTGTTACAATTTTTATTATTTATTTCACTGAGCAGTCTTTGTGTTACCGTGGTATGTAAGGAAAGACGCAACACACGGTCGATATTGACAGCTGACGAATGGGAGACAAATAGTGCTCTTCCTAACATATTTGTGTTTTTTTTTTGTAAGATGGAGGAAAGGATTCGTGTCTTCTGACACACAAAGAAGCGATTTGAATTTGTCATCGGATTATTTAAAAATAAAGATGAAAATAATTTTATGTCTTTTATATATAAAAAAAGAAGAGCCTGTGAATTTCATGCTTTTTTTTTCTATGTTGCAAAAAAAAAAATCAAAACATTTTATGTATGGTATGCAAGAGTTTGGTATGAAGATTTCAACTGTAAAGATCATGTACTATTTGAGAACTGTTTTCCACGTGAAGTCTTCACTTAATTGTGAGACCTTTGTCAAATTTTCTCATCTCATTTTCTAGTTAATCTCAGATCCCGATACAATAAATAATTTATCTTGAGCCTGGAACATTGAATTTTTATCATAACTTAGTGATGTTTTAACCCTTTTAGTGCCATAAGCCGATCTTATCGACTTTGCTTTTTATCATTAAAAGTTGTTCGAGTTGATTTGATTGGCTTTTATCCTCTACCATTAAAAGTGCTACAAACCAATGAGATTGGCTTTCCAGATTTGGACTAGTTTTAACTCTACATATTAAATAGCGTTTTAAGTTAAAATGTCACTAAAATGAGTAAATTCCCCTTTATTATTCTTTATAAGGTTGGCAATAGCGAGGGAGGTGTGAGAACCATTTTGTTCAATTCAAGATGGGTATATTAAAAAATATCGAGACAAAAGAACGGGACGAGAAAAGTTCTTTAAAAGTACAAAAATGTAAATTATGTTTATTAAAGTAAATACATAGTTTATAAAGTTCCTTTTTAACATTTGAGCTGGCACTTGCTTTAGATTTTCTTATATAAAGTTCATTCAAACACTTAATATTCTAAATGCAATTAATTAATTAGCGATAGGTAGTTAAAACGAACACCATTTATAATTTAATTTTATAGTGTAACAGCTTATATTGTCAAAGTTTGATATTGAAAAACAATATTTATAACCAAAACCTTTTTAATGAAGGCTGCTGGGGAGGGGGGAGGAGATTCGGCCTATCTTTGGGTTACCGCGCTATTATTGGAAATAATAAATTCCTGGTTTGGCTTTTTTTCTAGGGCAATTATTAGCTTGTGGATTTCTCGAGGTTTTTTTAACTCTTTAAGATGAGATTGAGATTATTTTTTACTTGAATTTTCAAGATATTTTCGAATCTCGCCTTTCCCTAGTTGGCAACATAAACCACCTGATACTAGTTGCTATACATGCTTTAATACGCTCACCAGGACTAAAGTGGCTAATATTTCTAATGTAGGATGTCAAATAAAAACTCCAGTAATCTTTATTTCTTAACATAAACACTTACACATTTATTTTCTCAAAAAATACTACATATACTACCACATAATAATGTTTAAAAGCATATAACAACTTTTTTTAAATATATGAATCAACTTTCCTTTTGAAACAAATACTAATTTAATGCTAAATTTTATTTGGAAGAAGGTATAAAAAGGTGGATAGAAACATATAAAAGGGACGAAAACAATATGGCCTTTACAATGAGAAGAAGAACACAGTTCACACTTTACACTGCTGCCACTGGACTGCTTCTTAAAGATAATAGATAGTCACCACCCAATCCCCCGACCTCAGGTTTCATTCTATCGGAACTCATCAGGGAGGAGTGTGAAACTCACGACACACCTTCCTTAAAGAAGGGGGAGAAAAAAAAGGGATAAATTGGAAAATTGAAAAAAATGGTAAGACTTTTTTTTAGGAGCATGTATAACAATAAAGAAAAACACAGAAAAGAGACACTATTGTTGCCGGCTGTTTGAAAACAAAGTCGAATCGCTCGAGATTTTTTTAAAGTGGACAAACCATAAATTAAACATCATTGATTGATATCGAGTTCCATTTTCATTTGTTTTTTTGCCTTGCTGCCTCATATCTCTTTCCTGACCAAAGATCAACGAGAGAAGAAAGTGAATCATATACACTAAATATTGAGTTTAAAACTTGTAGACTTGTGTTTACAAACTGACATGCCGGCTGGCAACAGAACTCTCCCCCCTTAAAAGAACGAGAGACGTCAGACACACAGCTACATCACTGCAAGTGTAATTCTATTTGGCAAGCTAGGATACAATGGTTTGGACTTGGCTCATTGCCATACCTTCACTCGATATATTCCTTTGTCAAATTACAGACTGCCACCCGCCTCGGTGGCGTAGTTGGCTAACACGCTTGTCGTGTTGAAGCTCGACTGCTGAGGACGGGGAGATCGAGGTTCGAATCTCCGTCGGGTGGTTTTTCCTAAATGGTTTCCACTCTCCCCCCACGCAAATGCGGGTTCACTCCCTCTAATTCAACATTCCTAATCTATTAGAGTAATTAGTACTTAAAGCGTATAACCCGAACGGGTAGTAAAACGCGGTGCTAAATATTATTATTATTATTATTATTATTATTACAGACTGCCTGAAAATTAGTGACACACCTTTAAAGTATTTTCTCCAAAAAAAGGATAAAAATAATACCAAGGGAAAAAAGGCATAATATATGTCATTTTATGTAATATCTTCTAAAATATTTAGAATTCAGTAAAATATATCAAATTAAAAGTGAAAATACAGGTTCAACAACTGATTTGCCAACATTTAACTTTTATAACTGGCAGGACTAGAATATGAAAACACGTTAAAAAAAATCCGGCCTCTATTATTATGGAACAAGTAAATTCCGATAAAATCAATAAAACAATCTGAAAAATCACTTTATAAAGGGCAGTTTGGCTATTTATCTTGTTCCACCTCGATAAAAATTATAACGAAATAGCCGTGGCATTCTTAGCGCACACAGCCTGATACTCTTTGCGCCCAAATTCGGAACAAGTGTGGCACTAAAAGGGTTCATTTCTTGCCCATTTAACCTTTCTACCATTCACTTTCTTTGAATAACTTGGCACATCGACCAGGTCATCACGTTTAGACAATCCTCCCTGTCATGTAGAATGGGTCATATGTTCATATCTTGCTATATTAGCATTACAAAAAATAATTTGAGGTATTTAACGTTCACTTTATGAACCGACAGCTTGCGACCTATAAACTAACTTAAATCTAGAACAGACACAGCCCCACCAACCGTTATTTAATCTAGCTGAGAAATGGGAAAAACTCATCTTTTGGCCATGCCAGGAATCGAACCTGAGACCCTTAGTTGAGTAGGCAGACGCACTACTGACTGAGCCACTGATGATCCACACATTCGCCGAAAAACTCGCGCACAACAGTTCGCAGTTCGTCCACTTTGCCTGAGATGTTTGGCGCAAGAGAACCAATCAACCATCTCAAATCAGTGCGCATGCACATTTGGCAATGCCAAAGCCGACAGCTTCGTTGGCCATTGCGAGTAAATTTGAAATAATTCGATGTAAAGTGTGCGTATTGATTTATGAGATTGTGCCACGACACAGAATTATAATTTGATTTATATCTATCGGGAGAATGATCTGAAATACATGATTATCCACTAGAAAATAAAATATGTTGATAATCAGCCGTTTTAAATCATCGTTGCGGTGCATCATGGGTCAACATGCAGTGTGTGAATTGCGGCAGGGAGTCGGATTCTGTTTTTTTATTTTCAGCGAATGTTTGGATCAATCTTAATGGTGTTGGACCATTAACCGGTTTAACTGGTTGCATGGCTTAAGACTGTTTTACGTGTCCCAAGATGTTTAGTAATAACGATTGAAGAATGTTATTAGACAAACATTTGAAATGTAAAAGATTAAATACCAAATATTCATACTCATAGTGTGCTGTAACTCTTTCCTCTCTTAGACACAAGTCGCATGGAAAGGGAAGTTTGTACCATCCTTAAGTCAACGAGTCAGAACAATTATTTATCGAACATTATGAGGTTTAAAATGTTAAAAATAATTTGTATTATATTTGGAAGAAGGTATAGTAAAGGTGGATAGAAACATATAAAAAGGGGACAAACACAATATGGTTTTTACAATGAAAAGAACAACACAGTTCACACTTTACACTGCTGCCTCTGGACAAAGAGGTAATGGATGTCTCTTAAAGAAAATTGATCGTCACCGCCCAATCTCCTGACCCAGGTTTCATATAATTTTAAAAAACTTTTCTAATTAAATATATTTATATGATAGTTTTATTCAACATTTAATTTAATAAATTGATTAAAATCTTTTATTTATTGTCGTAAAATGGAATTGTTTAAAAATAATCTTTTTTCTCCACAACTTTTAAATGTACCTCCCCTTTCTACTCATACGGCCCCGGTGGGCCTCCATCGCCAAAGCTTTAAAAAAAACTAGATTGACGTTTGATCCTGGTCGGATTTATTGAAGGATTTTTCCCCTTTCTAATCGGTTTTCCACTTTCTCTTCACACAAATGCGGGTTACACTTCCTAATTAAACCTTTCTAATTCTTAACATTATATAATTTACAAATATAATAATGTAAACATGATAAACATATTTTTGTCTTAAGCAGGATGGCTAAAGTTATCATCATCATCATCATCGTGCACACTTTCCTGCCACCACCACCAAGGTCTGTCGAACATATGTCTCTTCTCCATTTACTTCTGTTCTCTCACATTTCTTTCTCCTCTCCTTTCCACACTCTTTTTCCCTTCCTCTTGGCCTCCTGCCCGCCACCACCATCTTGAGCATCCTCCTTGGAATCCTCCCTCATCCATCCCAACCCACTCTTTCCTTCTCTACCCTATCCTGCAATGGTTCCTTCTTCAATCTCTCTCTCACACACACACATACACACTGTCCATCCTTATCCATTTCCTTCATCCCCCAGGTTTCTGACACATACTGCAATATTGGGACATAATACACCCTCTAAACCCCCCTTTGCACATCTCTACCCCAGACCAGACTTCCGGATACTTGAAGCTTTCCACGTTCTCAAGTTGTTCACCTCCTAATGTTACTCCCCTTGTGTGCCTATTTTCCTTCCGTGTAGCTATCAAAATATGTAATATATTTGTTATATTGTTGTCATGTAAACATTAATTCGTTTACCCTGAAAGGTTTCATTCAGTCTTACCTTAACTTGTTACACTATGGCCCTATCTTATAAGCTACACCATAGTGAAACCATGCACGGTAAGCTTGCTTGCTATCTTTCAATGGAAACGGAGTGTACAAAACAGCACGTACTGACAAAAATTGAACATAAATATGCATTTCGACCTTAAATACTCCTAAACCCGCTTCGGCGGCCGAATGCTTTTAAGGCGCTACTCTCGAATAGACTAAATTGCTGAAGATGGGGAGATAATGGTTCGATCCCTGTCGAGAGTACTAAGGTTGTTTTTTCCTGAGAACAGTTTTCCACTCTCCCTTGAAAAAGTGGGTGCACTTCCTCAAAATTAAACCTTCTTAATTCCTAACACAACATTTAATTGACCTTGAGATGGACTTTGTAACTCTACTGGCTGATTACAGTCTGTTCAAGCTCAAGGCCGTATAAAGCATGCTTAAGAAACAAACGAAGGCCTAGTTTGTGAGTGTGTGTGCACAGTGATAACATTACTTGGTAAGTGGCGAGGACAGCTGCTCACTAGGGCTAACATGGCCAGACAGGACACCCCCTTGGTGTCTGTCGACGATTATGAGCAACACGCACTACGAGTTCTACCGAGGAGCGCTGCAGATTTCTACAGATGCGGGGCTGGAGATGAGTTCACCCTGCGTTTGAACAGTCTCGCGTTTAAGAGGTACTTTTACAAATATGCTGTTTTGTAATAGAGCACCTACCCCTTTCTCTGGCCGAATAGTCTTAAGGCGTCACTCTTGCAATATCATAGACAGCTGATGACATA
>CABFOW010003725.1:36172-63885 GCA_902141385.1 Timema californicum | reverse complement strand
ACACACTTAATCACTCCCTCTCTCACACACACACTTAATCACTCCCTCTCTCACACACACACTTAATCACTCCCTCTCTCACACACACACTTAATCACTCCCTCTCTCTCACACACACTTAATCACTCCCTCTCTCACAAACACACTTAATCACTCCCTCTCTCACACACACACTTATTCACTCCCTCTCTCACAAACACACTTAATCATTCCCTCTCTCTCACACACACCTATTCACTCCCTCTCTCACACACACACACACACACTCTATAAAACACTCTCACATTAATATAGTCTTTTCTCGTTCTCTCTCTCACACTCAATATACACTCACATACATGCTCTATCACACAATTTCTCTCACATTATCTTTATTAATTTCTCTCTCTTAACCTCGCTCTCAAACGCTCTCACTCTCAAACGATCTCACTCTCAACATATCTCTCTTTCTCAAAAGGATTCTCTTTCTCAAATGCTCTCTATCTCTTAAACGCTCTTTCTCTCAAACGTTTGTGCTATCTCTTAAACGCTCTCTTATAAACCCTCTTTATATCTCTCAAACTTCCTCTATTTCAAACAATCTTTTTCAAAAGCTTTGACTAAGAATCTCTCTCTATCTCAATCTCACTATCTCAATCTCAAACTTTATATATCAATCTCACTCTCTCAATCTCAAACTCTATATCTCAATCTCACTTTCTCAATCTCAAACTCTCTCTATCTCAAAATTTCCTTTTCTAAATCTCACTCTCTCAATTTATCTTTCTAACTCTTTCTGTTAAACAATCTCTCTCTCTCTTAAACTCTCGCACAATCTAATTTTCATTATTTGAACTAACCTCTCCATAATAAATTTATCTTTTGAACTATCTCCCCCATACCCTGATATTTTCTCTCTCCTTCACACAATATCTCTTAAAATTTTACACTCTTTATTTTCAGCACTTACACACTTTATCACACATTCTCCCTTATCTATTCTATTTCTCTCTCACACATTCTCTCTTATCATTCACACACACTCTCTCTCTTCATACACACTCTCTATCCTCACACACATGCTCTCCTCACACACACTCTTTCTCTCTTCTCCCAGCATTTATCTCTTTAGCACATACACATACTCTCACTATTACTCGCACACACTTCCTCAATCTTTCTCAATTGCTCATTCTCACTCTCCAACGCTCGCTTTCTCACATTTCACAATCACACTCTCATTTACACATTCATACTCATTTTCTCACAATCTCATTTTCACACTCACCCACACACTTACAAAATCACATATTCAAACACACACTCATTTTCACTATCACATTTTGTTATTTTCTCCATCACATAACTTATATATAATTTATTAATCCCGTTTTCAGTAATAGAAATTACTAGGAAATGATTAAACAGATTTTGACAAACGAACACTCATTTTATAGATAAGGGAATCAGGATGCCAGTAAAAGTAGTGTCCTAAAATTAAAACCCAATTTTCCTAGCGAATTTTTCATTTTTTTTCTTCTGTGTGTTCATCTGTACAATCATTCTTTGTTTTCATCACCATGGAAACCATGATTTGTGTATGGCTGTATATTGGTAAATAAAATATTTGTCTTTGCTTAAAAATAATATCAGCTCAATCATTAGGTACTTGAGTGCTTTGTTCAACTAATAGATATAGATCTGGGAGAGGGGTATATTTAAAGCTCCCATCGGGGCGTGAAGGAGGAAAATATACGTTTTGATTCAAATTACACACCGAAAACTAGATATCTAAGAAAAGTCGATAACCTTTGACGATTAAACTTTTAACTAAAAAGTGATTGAGTTCCTATTATATAGATCCTTTCCCAATAAAATAAATTAAAATACAATTTAGTACAATAATCTGCAGCCATCGTTGCAATGACCAACACGTTAATATATAATCTTACTTTTTACCGTCTCACCACTCTCTGTTTGATAAAAAAATAGTAATTGTCAAAATATCAAACTCGAGATTTTGATTTATGTGGACGTTTAAATACCCCTTAATCCAAAAAAGCGTCTTTTTAAAATAACATCAGTCTGTAGCTTTAACTAGAGACGAAACTATTTTTCCAATTGTGCTAAAACTTGGGATAAGGGGTTTTCATAAGGCTTCTCAGGTTAAAAAAGAAACAATTCTAAAATTAATAATTGTATTTTTCTTAGGGGTGGAAAGAGAAAAAATAGATTATATCCCATTTGACTCGATTAAAATTCGTATATAAATACAGATATATTGTTTAATATTAAAACAAAATGGATGTTATCATTTCTTCATGAAAATAACTTTGAGGGTAATTTACACTTTAAAAAACTTCCAATTTTTATCGTATACTTCATTCACGGGAGGTGTTTACCTCTGAAAGGTCTTTTTTCTTACCAATATCCTACTATATAATAGATTTCTGGAAGGGAAAAAAGTCCTTTCCCAGGTAAACTCCTACCGTGAACGAACTCTCCGCACATCTTTGTGATACGAAATAACTAATCATTTCAAAAATGAAGGCACATTAAATATAAAAATCATTATTTGAAATATATTTTTATAAAACCAATAGTTTTCGAATTCTAAGTGTATAGATATATGTGTGTGTGTGTGTGTGTGTGTGTGTGTGTGTCGTAGGTGAACGGGAAAATCTGGCCTATTGCAAAATACGCCTTCAATTTACAATGAGCTATGCTAATTGTAAAATAATATTATATTGCTTATCAGACTGATAACGTTTAGGGTTATTGCAATGAGTCCATACATCTTAAGCTATTAAGGAAATCCATCCTTGTTCGCTTAATCAGTCTAATTGATTCCAGGCTTATTGCAATAATCCCAAGATAGTGAAGGCTTATCGAAAAGTCTACAGCAGTGGTTACCAAACTGTGAGACGTGCAAAAAAAAATGGACTCGTAAAATCAAAGAAATATATTACAGCCCGGTTTAACCTATATTAAAATAGATTAAATCAGTGATTGTAGGGGTGGCAACATTGATTACAGCTCAGACAGACGGTGAGGCCGCACAGTCTTGTAATAAACACGCAAACTGTTTTACCTACTCCAAATTATGGAAATTGTTGGGGTGGTACACCATTCCAAAAGTTTGTCTGCCGCTGGTCTACAGAATATAATATTTTTCTCTTTCAGCATGTTCTTAAATTAACTTACTAAGCTCCGTACGATTGCAAGGTCTGATTCAAAATCTCAAGTTCAAGTAATGTATAGTAAATAGGATTAAAAAACATAGCAAAATCTTATGAATACTAATGGTTATTGAAAAATAATAATACAGATACAAATTTAATAGTTACCTTTCTTTTACAGAAGACATATACGCGTTTACAAGTATATTGTGACATTTACCATTGTCAATTCACACTTTACACAAAACGCTTTTATTTACACACGGTAAACTCCTGTGACATTTTGATGGGCACAATTAGTATACCTTCTCACAGGCACAATTTTTCGTCTGACACTGGTTTTTTTTTAAGACTTGCAGCTGGCATATCCTTGGCCCCCAAACTTTGATTCCTTACTCTAAGCTTCACGAACAGTTACATATTTTTCTGGGATGTCTTTATGAATTTGTGTGCCGGAAATCTATATCTCACTTCTATTAGACTGGATTGTAATATATTTATTAGATTTTATAAAGTCATTTTTTTGCAACTTTAATTTTTTGTTTTGTTTGGATTCTCGCGGCATACCATTGGGATTAATTGTACGTCCCACAGTTTGGGAACCGCTGCTGTAGACTTTTTAATAAGCCTTCACTATCTTGGGTGTATTGAAATAAGCATGGAATCAACTAGACTGATTAAGCGAGCAAAGGTGCATTTCCTTAATAGCCTAAAGCTGTATGGGATCATTGCAATAAGCCTAAAAGTTACCAGACTGATAAGAAAATATAATATTATTTTCCTATTAGCCTGAGTTATTGTAAATTGACGATGCCTTTAGCATTAAGACAGATTTTCCAATTCACCTATGACATATATACTATATATATATAATACACTTATATAATATATATATAATACACTTATATAATATATATATAAACACACATATATAACGGAAGTCTCTAAATTTGGAAATCGCTGTAATACTCAGTGGGTGTGATATTACTATTTTCTCTAACTGTGTATACTATTTTGTTTATGCTCTATGGTAGAATGTGCAACAATATCTATTATCTCGTTTCAAATGTCTTACGAGTTTTAACTAAATATCTCATTTTAATTTACAGTAGCAAGAAAGTCTAGGCTGTGCATCCTCCCCACCTTTAAAAAATATTGCCCTTTTGCACACAAAAAATCTATATATTTGTTTGTGTATATAACTTAGAAAAAAATGATCACGCTAGAAAATCACTAAGCATAGCTCCGGCGGTAGTGCGTCCACCTACGGAGTTAAGGGCCCGGGTTCAATCCCTGCCATGGCTGGGAAATGTATCATTGTTGGAATGTAGGTTTACCCTTTCTCAGTTATGAATTGACGGCCGGGGATGGATTTCATGTGTGTTATTTACTCAAGATTAGAGAAATTAGTACGAAGGTGTATAAAATGAACAGGTAGTGAGACAAGTTACGATATAAAAAAAATGTTTAATAAATAATAGCACCGACAATCTAAAATGGCATCACATAACAATTTGAGAGCCTTTACTGTATTAGCTAGGTTCAGGTTACAGACATATCCAGATGGATACTAACAATATGTTCATTTGTTTGTGCACAGAATGTTTACATCCATACTCCACCCTACCCTTTCCCAAGCCACAATCATAATGTATTTTAATGTCCTTTCTCGTAAAATGTTTTTTAAATGTGTTTTCTCCTTTTTGTTCAGACGTAACGAATTAGTTTTATAACAACTATCAAAACATAGTTTGTAGGTCACAAGTCAGTTCCTGTGTCCAGATGTCATTTTTTATTTAAATAATATGTAGATGAGGCTATAACCATAATTAACAAATACTAATATTCAACATCATGTAGAGATAATGCTTTAAATACGTAATCTATTAGTTCCGTATATCTGTATGTAGCACACATTGTGTAATTAATATTTTTACTAATTACATTAGTGTGTTAGTAATGAGAAATATCTAAAACAAAAGTAGTGTACCCACATTTTTGTGGAGGGGAAAAGGTAAGCCCATTTGGGATTTGAACCCTGACCACAATTCATAGTTAAAATAAACTAAATGAGCTTAGTATTTAAATAAAGTTAAGGTTAACTTAAAAAATGAACCGACGGTTTAGTTTGGTCCCGGGGTGACCTGGTGGTCTAGGGCTAAGGTGTCAGACTTCGTGTGTTGGGGGTCCAGGGTTCAATCCTCGGCCCCGGAGCAGATTTAGCTGATTGCCAAACCCTTCCTTCACATCTGACAACTGCTTGTGAATGTTTAGAATGCCAAGCCTCGACCGTGGTTTGGATTCCACGTAAACTGTAGGTCCTCCATTTCATCTCACGATCATCCTACCATTAAACATTATCGTAAGTGCGAATTACCCGAACAGTTAGTAAGACGCTGTGATAATAATAATAATAATAATAATAATAATAGTTTGTGCCTGACCTACAGTTTTCATTCATAATAGCCAAAGAAGACTGTCTGCCTGCTAATCCTCCCCCTCATCCTCCCTCTATACCCTACCGAAAACTTCGGCCCAAGACTTTCCACTAACTCCAACGTTGACGAAGATAAGCTTTTTGGTTCTCAACGGGACTGACCGTTAGCATCCACTTTTACCATTTCCTCTGCGAAACAAACGCTATCTTACCGATGTTTCAGGCATTACTACCATTGGCAACTCTCGAGCTTTGCATAGATACATGACTTCAGCTTTAGTATGGTAGTGTACGTAAAGCAGCCGTGTTGTGTCGGCACAGAAGCATAGGTGTAAGCTAATGGCTAGTGTTGAAGAATCACAGTTGCAAGGGATATAACGTATGGATTATTTGAAAAGAGAGCAATATATTCTTTGCTAGAGTTATCTTAGATTACATTTATGGCTGGATATCCGTCAATTGCTCCCATGGTTGGCCCATTCATTTTGAAATGTTCAAGTATTTATGATCGCAATAGCTTGTTATTCGTTTGTACCATATTGTTCCGCAAATATTTTCGTTTTCTCCGTTTTGTTAAGCCCAAAAATGGTATGTTTACATAGTAGGGGCAACTTCACGGTACACCCCCNCCCCCCACACACACTATGAAAACTTACATTTTTATTGTTGAGATCGTTTGTTCCGGATTGTTTCCCAAATTTTTGTTTTTTCTGCCTTTGTTCTTGTGCAAATGATACGTGCACTTGTGACAATTCATTTACTCGTGAGGTGCCTACTTCACGGTAGCCTCCCATTTTAAATATTCATGTTTTTATGATCACAATAGCTTGTTATTCATCCGTTCCGGGCTGTTCTACAAAAAAATTCGTTTGTTCCGTTTCAATAAACTCACAAAGGGTATGTATACATGAGGAGGGCAACTTTATGTTAGCCCCCTCACCCAGGTCGGAAAATTTAAAATGTTATTGTTGCAATCGTTTGTTACAGATTGTCCCGAAAAAAGTTTCATTTGTTTCGTATGTGTTCTTGCACGAATGGGACGTGAATTTGACATTTTGTTTACTCGTGAGGGGCTAAATTAATCAAAACCCCTCCACCCATGCTTTTAAAAATTCATGCAATCATTTGTTCCTCTCTGTTTCCAGATTGTTACACAAAATTTCTGGTCTGCTCCGTTTTGAAAAGCCTACACATAGTATGTTTACACTAGGGGGAACGGGTCAACTTCATGGTAGCCAATTCCGGTTTGAATTATATTCAGGCACTTAAGTTAAATTAGAATAATTTTAAATTATATAGATATTTTATAATTCATAAATACTCAGCCCTATTCTTTTTAATAAAACAGTTGTAGGGATGAGAAAATAAAGTGAAAAATTAACTATTGTATTCTATTGGTTTGTCATGATTGTAAAATCCACATAGCCGATGAGACGATAAAATTAAACGGTGAAAAGTTGCTTTGGGATTGAATTTTTTTAAAGTAAATTTTTGTAGATCAATATTAAATTTACCAGAATGCAAGAATTCGGCTTTTAAAATACTTTATTGCATAGTTATTTTAGTTTCCATTTGTAAAGTACGTGTTTGATTTAGTCATGTGCATTTAGTTAGATGTTTTATTTAAAATCTTAGTTGTTTTTTTTGAAAATTTGCAATAATATTTTAAAATTTCAGGTTATTCCATAGGTATTTTTTAATGACGTTTTGGGAATGTATTCTGGGTCCTGTTAGTAAACTTTGATTGATTTGAAAAAAATATTTTTTATTGTCAAGGAGTTTCTTAGTCTTCTTCGTGTCAGATTTGGAATAAATGGAATAAATGACATTTCCGTCCAACCATGTATCTTTGTGGTCAAAGATACTATTTACATCATAACAGTAATAGTAGCAAACAAAAGGATGGTGCGATGTCAATACCTTAGGATAACATAGCTCTGAGCTCTCTTGAGGGGGTGAGGGAAGAGGGAGGGAAGATCTCAGGTATCTTTCGGTAATTTCACAACTGCCCAATTAGACGAAACCAATAATTTGAAGCTTAGGAGGAAATGAGGCCTGTAAATTTTTTTTTTGCCATGAGTTTTATAACATGCAATAAGTTGTAGACCAAAGTCTCCCTAGTTTTTGTATTTCTGACGTGCTTCGCCTATTTATTGTTTTTTTGAGCATAGTGATCGAATCAAAGACAATATTTTTCATACTTTGACACAGAGGGTTGGACACTCTTTACTTGACGCCTTGTGTGACATACAGGTCGCACACCAAAAAGGTCATCCATCATCACTAGTGACACTAGTTTATTTAGCGTTTGTAAGAGATATAAGAACTAACAAACTAAAATATAATGCACAATAATCTTGAACAAACTAAAACAGTTATAACATCAAAAATACAAATGATATTATATTTTATCTAGATAAGATGATGAAAGGGAGTTTAGCATAAAATATATTTATTTTTAAACTTTCAACATGAAATAAAAATATTTTTAAAAAGAAATTCAGAACAAAATATAGATAAACATGTTAAGGAACATTCAAGCACACTGACAACAAACTTTAAATAAAAATTTTGAAAGAATGTGAGAGAGCTACTACTAGAATAATGCCTTTTCTGTATTAATAATGACTAAACTATTTCAAATAGTTAAGAAATTAAAACAATATAAACTGCCTATATTACTTTTTTTTTCATGGTTTTTTATACAATATCTGTAAAAAGTGTTTTAAAATGTTAAGTATTTATTTCATTATTATTTATATGTAATGTGTCGAAACATTGGGTGGCCACTTACAGCCATTTATTGTTTACTAGATTGTATATTCTATGTTACTAATTCTGGAAACCCCTAACATATAAAATAAACATAAAGCCTATCTTCCTATATAAAAAAAGTACATATGCTCATTCTTGGTTTCGAAGTTTGATGTTTTCTGGGTTGTGATGGAAGGAATTATTTTATCTAGATAAGATGATGAAAGGGAGTTTAGCATAAAATATATTTATTTTTAAACTTTCAACATGAAATAAAAATATGCGTGTTGCGCGAACTGTGGAGGCGGGCTATCACCCATTATTGTCTACTAAACTACATTTTCTTTCAAAGTTTTAATCCCATGAGACAACTTGGAATTTCACTGCATATTTTTATGTCTTACGGAAATCAAGTTATTCAGTAAAACGTTACATATTTAAGTCTGAATACAACACAATTGGAACCAATCTACCTTTAACACTACGTAAATGTGAATGAACTTTTGTTGAGAGATCCTCACTGTAAAAATCAAAGACAATGGATGGCTTACCATAATTATTCTGTAAATACTTAGCTTATGCCATGAAAACCTTACGGAAAGTGTTATTATTTCCCCGGTATATCTGTTGCAATAAAACACCACCATCAAAATGCACTGTATTATTTGGAACTTTGGCAGTATTGGCTATTTCCCGTATTTGCTTCACTAATTTGAACTTTGTTGCCTTTCTCATCAGTCATTGAGAATCAAAGAGTGCTGGAGGGATTTTGCAGAGCTCATATGCCAATAAGTTGGCCAAATTATGATTGTTTGGTTGGGCATAATCAAGCAGCCGCTGAAATAATAATTCCAGATCTACTTTTAAAAAAACACTTTCCAAAAGTACCTGTATTCTCCGGATCCAAAGTCTTCATTTTATTTTTTATTTTGGAAGTATATACAGTCATTGTTTGGCCTGTTATATCTTTCAGAATAGTTCATTTCCAATAACTTCTGCTTTTTCAGCATTTTATTTGTCATAATCAATCACCCCACTAATAATATTTCGCAGGATGTTATCATGACCAAAAATATTCAGTGGTATGAGAAGCTATGTATTTTTTTCTGGGTTTTCTTTGTCCCTCTTCTTTCAAGCACTTGACACTATCACATGTTATTCTATAGTCACGTGGGAAGTCCCTGCAAATACCTGAATCACAAAGTTCATATATGAACAGATATGCCTTGGCATTACACACAAAACTCGTTGTGGTTCTGTCATACCTTAGCCATGCGCTAAGCCACCACTTACTTTCAAACCTTTATTTAGAGATTGGTATACTATATATAGACCACAAAACAAGCTGTCTCTTTTGTAATCAAATTTCTTTGACTGAGATCAAACGGAGCGTGAAGTACTTGGATAATTATCTGTAGTTGGCTCATTAAACGTGAACGGAGACTTTAAATTCATGAACTGGGCCCTAAATTTATTGTGGGCTTGTTGACCTACATTAATGTGGAAAACGCTAAATTTGCGTTCCTTATATGCTTTGTTGATTCCTTGGATTCCTTTTTCTTTCGATGTGACTATTTATTCTCCATTTCCAATTTTATATTACATAAAAAGCATTTTTCTTCCATCATGCGCTACTAGCTCTAAACCTATATGATACAAATAATATTAAACAACAGTTTGATTTCATCCATATATAGTTAATAAACACATTTAATTGACATACAGGGTTGGATTTAAGATGGTGAAAGATTTTAGTAAATTGTCTTGTGTATTGGGTATTTTATTCAATATAATATATGTTTAATGTATTTTTTAAATGGTTTTTAGCACTTAAATTCAAAATGACGAAATAATTTTATTTTTACTGACAGCCTGGGCTTCGTAGTTTCGTAGTTTCTGAATAATTTTAATTTATTATTTCATATTAGATAATAAAGAATAAATATTAATACGATGAAAGGGAATGACGGAAGAAGTGATTTAGACAAACGAAATATAAAAATTGCCTGGAAAAGACAATTAGTGAGAGTGACCTGAGAGATTTAACATTCTAAAGTTTTAAGACTATTCATCATACTAAGAATATAAACCCATTTTCTTTCATAAAATTTTATAATATTTCATTTATCTTCAGTCCATTTTATAAATAAAATGTATAGTTTTCAAGATATTGATGATTTTCACTCCAGTGACAATTATTACCGCTATTTTTTCAAGAAGGCGGCTTATCAGGCAAGCAGACATTGGTAGACTTTATTCAATCGTTTTTATCAGATTATCAGAGTATTTATATAGAATTCATTGATAGTAATTATTCTTCAATTAGCTCTAGGTAAATCATTAAATGTACTGGATTATAGCTCAAGTATATGGGACTACCTGATCTGTTTGTGTGATTTTCGTTATCACTATTTTACTCATGCTACGTCTGACATATTAATGTTGTCTATTCAGATATACATAGTTAAATAGTGGTTCAAAAACTAAATAACTATTACTAATTAACTTTCAAAGAAATTTAACTTCAATGCTTTCCAGTTTTCGATGCCAACATTAAAATACATAGGAACCTAAACATTATCAAGAGAGTGGGAGAGATTAATATCGCTTCCCTATGTACAGTACATTTGTACTTGTCCTTGTGGTTTCTTTCTCAAATACTCTATATAAACAAAAAACAAATTATATCCTAACATAATCTCCTGTTTGTATAGTCTACGAAGCATTGATTCAAGAAATCCAAAGGAAAAACATCGTATTTTTCAAGTTATCTTTACGTTCTGCATTTTCTACAATCCTCTCAACTCTACGGTATGATAACCCTCAATCTCAAAATTTGGCGGGGAATAATTTTTCATACCCATACACTTGCGCCACATTATCAAATTTTTTGTTCTTCATTCCACTAAAAATTACATTTTATATTGTCATGCATTCAATGAAGCACAAACTCCTTAACAGCCCCATCATTTTGAACGGATACAGAAAGCAAATATATTACTGTGAATCAAGGTTCATGGTTTTGTCGGACCTGTTCCTGTTTGAGTGGTTCTCAAACCTCCTCTCAATTACACATTATTTTTAATAATTCCCTACATTATTGCAATTATAGTTTCGTCCATTCGATTAACTCCCTGGTGCTCTAGGTAATTTGGAGCAACTAGTCCTTTCTATTACAATTAATAGAACGCTTTTACTTGTTTAGTGTAAACCTTCTCTTACGAACTAATTTTTCATTTTCCTGAGGATGAATATCAGCGTCTACAATGCGTACTGCTGCTTCTACAGCTTTCCTATATTATTTGGGATATCATAAATGCTTTAATCTCTCCAATTGTCCTGTAAATCTCTTAAGGGGCTTCTATAACGTGCTTATCTCTTTCCTGTCTTATTGCTTCGTTACGAATATAACGATCCCCCAATTAATAGTAATAATATTAATCTTCCTGATTCTTTTGTTGGCATCCTCAACGCTTTCTCTCGTTTGAGTCTTATTTGGGTTGATTTTACCCTAAATATTTGGTTTAGGTATTTCTTTTTTCTACTCATTTCTTAAATCTTCAAATGGGTTTGCCTCAACCAAACTTAAATCCCAAATCACTCGTTCTAACGTTGCTTACCCGAAGAGTAGTCTAGTCACTGCTCAAGTTCATCACGATATTTTTGATGCCTTTTTAAATTAAAGAAAAAACTTCAAATCTCTGATTTACCATGAAATACCAGGTTGTTAGAATCAATGAAAATTTTATGATGTTGATTGAAGGAAGTGGATAATTAATTAAACTCTTGTCATTGACTGATATTGACTTGGGCTTTTATAACGTCTTCATTTTCTACCTTAATATTTTAACAGATTTGTTGATAAGCGGTCTAGTGTGGTTTGTAGATCACTCTTTACTTCTGTGACACCAACCAAAGCCATAGTAACTCATAGTAATAGTTTTAGTGGACTCATACCTTTAGTATACTTATTTTTCTGACTAAGCACATGTTGGTGTAATTGTCATTAACAGATATAATCAGAAGTTCTAGACGTCACCTTTCGGTAATGCCTTTCTTCTAATAACCGATTGTAGATGAATACCAATATTTCTTAAAACACAAATTTTCCGTACCACCTTACCAGCCCTATTGGTTGATTTGCCAATATGAATGTTGGGGAGTAGAAGGAGTAATGGAGTGTTCCTTTAAATTCTATTTATAAGTACGAGTATAGCTTGTACGAAAAGAAGTATATTAATTGTGTTGTTATTCTTATATTTTAAATAATTTAAGTTGAGTTAGAGAAAAAATTGTCTAATCAGTAACTGCGCTATTGTAGGTGTGTTAAAATAATGTTATGCAACGAAATAATTATGAGAAATTTGACACACCTATGTGTGTTTTGGACTATAGTGTATTTGTTGCTGACATTCAAGTGTTTATTTTTCCAATGTTTACATTATACAATTCAATGAATTTGGTAAGACAATAATAAAATACTGCTGAAGTGGTTACATTGGTATATATATTAATATTGGTCCGTCTCAATATCCATGTGGTCTATAAGCACACATACGAACTACGCTAATGTGTCAGGATTTATTAATACTAGATTTAGAGGACTATTTAGCGCATAAAGAGTGTACCTACATTTGTTTGTAGATATAAAAAACTTATCTTCTGGCTACCAGTAGTCCAGTATACTATGAGAGTGATGCACTATACGATTAACGGAGTAGGTGTTAGTGGTATATATTAAGGAATTCTAAAAATACAAAATGCATTGGAGAATCCTAATAATACAAAATTGTATTGACGATTTAGTAAATAAGATGATTTAGCAACCTTTTAAGTAGTAATGGGTTATTGCAAGTTTATTAACCTTTATTAAGGAAAACCATCCTTATTGTGAGAGTCGCCAGTTCAAAATAATAGCACCCTAAAAGTTTTTAAGATGTGTGGTTTTCTTTCCTTGTCTTGGTAGTCACCGCAGGTCTAATAATTATAATAAAAATTGCGGGGTGGTAGTTAAGAGTAGTTAGATTAGATCACGTTTAAATCAATTTATAGTGTGAATTTACCCTAAATCTGTTGAAGGCCGCTCTCACACTAAGACGCGTGACTTGTATCTAGTGAAATACTAGAAGCCAAACAATATAATAACTAATACTAATTAAAATATATTATGTTTTATTAATCTAACCAATACAATGCCCACTAAAGACTATAGATTGAAAAATAATAATTCATTCCGTGCTGACCTCATTTCATTTGCGAGGCCATTACGGTCATATAAAGGCTGGTCACGAAAGAGAATGGGTTAGCTGGTATCCGTCTTACGCGTAATATTCATTGGTGGTATAACATTAAAATAAATTAGTATATTAATAATAATAATTATAATTAACTATCCCATGTGTATCCTATAAGAAAGGAAGGCGTGGGGAAATATTTGCTTAAAAAAAGGGCCAAATCTCTTCTACACTTATTATTGTTCCGAACTTTTACATCTTGGTCATGACATTATTGGTAAAGGTACTTAGTCTCTTAACATATTATTAGATTTTTATTACCAAATTAATGAATAACAACTTTTAGCTATACAACATAGGTTTGGTCAGCATTTCGTGATCACGGTGCTTAGTCCTGTGATGAATTATCATAGCTTTGCATTATGATAAATGCTCTCAAATTGCTTCAGTTTCAAATTTGACTAACCAAAACCATATTCAGCTTAGGTGTATAGCTAATTGAGAATTAAAATTTAATATCCGTTTTGAAATTGGTCAAATTGACTTTAAGGGATCAGGTTTATCTCAGCACAAGTTTCGCAATATTGGTTCAGCTCTGATCTCTGGCATAAATAGATTGTCTACTTATAAGTGACCAAAACTCTATTGTGTAGTGGCCGATATATATATATATATATATATATATATAGCACAACTCCACTATTCCTTATATTCCTTATATTCTACAAAATATGTGCTTTGTTGAAGACGTGTCAATACTATTAAAATTATGAATTTAATGTGTCAATTATATTTAAAAACCAATTTTGAATATATATATATTATTAAAATGTAAAGTATATATCTTTAAATCTTATAAACTGCATAGTACTGTTAGCCACCTTTCCGAGGTGGGCATTTTAACTTGTTCCTCAACGAGATTATGTTGAAGAAATAATTGAAGATAAATTATACATTATTGTATAAAATACTTTTTTACAGGAAGCACGACGACATCCCCATCTACAACTACGTAGGAGGTAATATTTTGTCACTTACTGAAGTTCAAAAGATATGTTTGGAGAGGATTCTTGAAATACCTAGCACTAAGTCCATCTGGTATCCTTGGGCGAGGAGCTTTCAAAGCATTTTCTTGTACCGCTTGTTGGCCATCTTCGTCCACGTAATACCAGCAGTACTACTCGATATTGCGTTCAGAATGATGGGAAAGCCTCCCATGTAAGTTTATGTATGATGTGACTATAATATTTACTAATATAATTTAACAAAAATAATATTTATTTTATTAATATTAATAATATGAAAAGTTAGAAAACTAGCAGAACTGGACCACTAGGGGAAAACACCTTTTATTAAAGAGTGGTGGGACTTAATAACTCTCCAAAGGCACTTTCAAAAGTTATTTTAGACTTTATTTAAATTAAGTAATAAAATAATGCTTGGAGGGAATAGCTAATGGCCTTGACACACATTCCTTCAAAAGTATATATCTGGGAATCATGTAAAACAATAATTATATTTTTTAAAGTACTAATTCACATTTTTTTTTACTTTATTAAAAAGAGTGTACACATAATTACAGAAAATATTGGTTATAATATAAAGACATATATTACTTAATTAAAATAAAGTTAATTGTTTTAACTAATGTTCGAGGAAGGTAACTCATATAAAACTGTTTTACTTTTCTTTCTTTTTTTTGCTTATATATGAAACATTTTAATTCGAACGATTTTTAATGCTGTTAACAAATACTATGTTATCATAATATTTATATCATTCTCAATTAAAAATTAGTATGCAATTCAAAAAACTTACATTTTTTATTCACACGTGAAACAAATTTTACTTTAATAATTATGATTTTGTTTTTTATCCAAACGATGACTTTTGTTTGTAATTAGTCTCAGCCATGTCCCCTATAGCACTCCAGCAGTAATTTGCCAGCATATTAACACATCACTCTACTTGATAAAATTGTTGTATAACAGTAATATCTTGGTAAAAACACTTTCCTTGTTCATAATTGATTTCACCAAAATTGTGTGGGAAAAATCCAAAGTGAATGCAAGATGGGATATCTTACACCCCATTGTTTCATAGCACACACAATTTCATGGCAGGTGTCTGGTTTATTTTTTCCCGAGATATTTTTGGATATATTTTAGAATTCTTTCAAAGCTGATAGATAAACTTAACTTAGAGTAGAGATAAAGTTGTATCCACGGTATGTATCCTTATTGGTGGACCAAAACAAATCCGTTCTTTTAGCATTAGGTTAACTAACTAAAGTGGGGAAATTTCTATAGAAGATGCATAAAAAAACTTCGTCGGTCTTTTTCATGGCTTTGACAAAGATTTTAAATTTAACCAAGATTTATATAACGTGGTGGTAATATAACTTTTGCAGTATTAACTATTACTAAAAGATCGATCAGTTTCTGATGTTTATTCCAAAATTTCAGCTAGTAATGCTTGTCCTAGTCTCAACCATCAAATTCCCAATATTAATAAGGCAGCAAAACGTTCTATATCTTAATTGCTTGCCTAACAAGAGTGATATAGCTTTCAAGTCGCCACATATGTTTCGACAGTTAATTTTGTCAAGTATTTTTTCATGTTTTTCAAAGTTTCCTTCGTGTGTATTGCTTAATCACTTGGTATGGAGGGATGTTTGTTATTATTGTAAAGAAGAACAACTATTAGATGATGCGTTGATGAATCAATAAAATATAAATACTCATCGGTATTTTGTTCTTGACAATCTGCATCCATGTTCATATGTTCATGCAGTAAACCAAATCACCAGTTGAAGCAAAATACTTTATGCTGGTAGCAAGATATTGACATATTTGTATTCTTCTGCAACAGGTTCCATCCTTGTCACAGTGATCCTAACCATTCAGTTTGACTCCTAGATAAGTTCAAGTATCTTACTAAGTCATTGAACTTATGCTGGGAGATAAGTGGTTAATTTTGTATATAGGACTGAGCGGTTGGATCACTTATGTCCTTTTCCTCAGTGACTAGCTCACCCCATTTGTTATCATCAACAATGGTCCGTGTTTCGGGTGGATTAGGAACTGGCAGGTCTTGACTGTGAAACACTAGTCCGATGGCGGAACGCAACGATGAATATTGTATACTATATCTAGATTTCGAGGACATATCAGATATCTTTGCTAAAATTTCAAAGTATCTGTACTTGACAGATCATTGGTACAGAAACCAGTATAAACTTCAAGGATACTTTCAGCCATCCTATCAAATACGCTGCGTAGTTATTACGTATAACGTGAGTCCATGGTTTATCCTGATCACCTATATTTCAAAATTATTCCCAAAATATCACAAACATATAGAAATGCAGTAAATAAACCAAAAAAAGTATATTGATTTAAAAGTAATGTAAGTGATTACTTTCTTAAAATATATTAGATTAAAAATTTATTGCAAACCTTACAAATATGTTAGTTACATTTTAGAGTCCCAATATATTTTAAAATACACACTTACTTTGAAATATGAAACAAATGATATGAATTTATATTGAATGAATTGTCTAAAAATTAGAATTTACTACGATTTGCCCCTAGACGTATGGGTCAAATGACGTGCTTTGTTTTTAATTTTAATTTTTAATTTAACCTTACCTTTGCCGAGACATATTTATTGTTAGTATATTAACAATATTCTAGTTTTAGTATCTATCTCTGCACTCATTAGATAAATAAATTCGTATGGCAGATGTTAACCAATAGATTCAAATTTTATACTTTTTACTTCATAACACATCTTCACTCAAAACATTCTTTTGTTCTTAGTTTATTGTATATATCTAAGTTTTTTTAACACATTTTTTAACGTGTAATACATATTTTATTTTAGACTTTTCATCAACTTGTGTTTAGTTCAGTTGATGATGCATTATTAATTTTATGTTAAATATTCTTAGCTGACAAAATGTGTTTCACCAGAATTAAACCTTACTCATACTTTTTGACTTTTAATTTAACTTAATACATCTACAAACCTAGTAACGGTTTAATTAATTAAATTACTTTGTTTATATATATATTTCTGGAGCAATTTATCTAAGTCTTAACTTTTAATTATATTGACTCTTTACTTTCAACTATATTTAAAATGTTTACTAAAATGTTAAATAGTCCAAGCAAGAAAAAGAATCAAACAGTGGCTACCTAATAATAAATCTAAATTTAACAAAAATACTAGCGCACAAGTGGCAAAAAGAAACATTAATTGCTTCATAAAACCATTTTACTATTGAAAATAAATTTTCTAGTGAGAAATTTCTGACGCTTACGCTGAACGATTTTAATCACATATTTAACTAAGTGTTCAAGCACTCAACCCATTATAAGTCGATTATATTTAAATATTTAATAACATATAAGTAATTAATATTTTTACATCTTCGAGTGATTATATCCAAGTCCAGAACAGGACCTCTCGTGGTTGTGTCAGAACTAATATTCAACCATGTTAGCTGAGCACCAGTTTTATATAGGTCTAGTTGATGGAAATAATGGTGGGACATCATTATATTAAAAGTACAAAGACACATTGCAAACACGTGCTAACAGCAAGATTCTCTTGTTAACAACCGTCATAATCTTAGCACGTCATCTAGACACGTAGACCGGAAATCTGGTGAATTGGCAGTTTAGCTCGTGTGAGGTTCATCGGTCGGCCAGCTAGGCCAATCAGCGTAGTTCTAGATCATCTCATTGAAGTGACTCGTCGATGCACATTTCATAGATTTGTCAGTCTTCACTTCATCATGAAATTCTGTGCTAGCTAGTTGGTATTGGAACTCGTGCTAAGCCAGAAGATACAATGAGTGATTAAAGCACATATTTTAGACATAATAAGGTGTTGTAAATGTTTGATATTGCAGGATGCCTATATGTATTGCTTATTTGGGGCTGGTAGTAATAATGTAACATTAGATAGTAGTGCAATTACATGTTATGCGATATTGTACCCTCATTTCAATCTATAAGAGATGATTTTTGTGTTAATTTTGATTCGTAACTTTGCTTAAATATATCACATATGGCAGTTAAATCTTTAGAAAAATACAAAGATAATTTAAATGTATCATGTGGTGTTTTGCCCTCTTCTGAAATATTAGCAGCTACACCCAAATGTTGCATGAACTGTTCTGCACCCTTTGAATACAATATATTAGGCCTATATACCTGATGGAACCAATGTAAATGAAACATATCCCTCAAACCTAAGCTCAGTCAAAATTAAATTAATTAAAAAATTATTTCCTGCGTCTCAAGGAGCATTTAAAATAACTCTTTTCCTAGTGGATATAACATAATTTGTAATACTCTTATTTCTACGGTAAGTAGTTCTGTATTTAATGAAGGCTTGTTTATATTCAAAGTTTGTAATATAATTGGATGGTTGTTTAAAATCTTTCCCAAATATTATCTATAAAATATAAATTCGTATGACTTTTCTTGTATAAAACGATCCAATTTCTTCATGGTTCCATCCGCGAGGCCCTAAAATTATTTTGGTTTGGTATATTCTTGATTCTAACAGTTTCAATGAACACCAAATTGTCTTTCGATTAATTAGATTTATCCTACGTTTAATACCTCCCGACATGTTGTTCCAGTTGTGCCCTCCCTAAAGGAATAGAGAAGGTAATAAATACATAAAAGAAGAAATACTGTGAAAATCGGGTTTTATTGAAAATTAATTTAATTCTAAAACAATAAATACATATTTTTTATTCATTAGGTTTCTGCAGTTCTCTCCATCTAGTAATATGGGCTGAAGTGTATTTAAGGTTAACAAGTAATTAATAAGTACATAAGTGACCAAAAACATAACATTCGTTTCAATGGGTTGCGTTAGCTCGGCGCAATTGGACGACTAATATAGGCCAGGACTAATATATATGAGTTGCTAGCTTCAATGTAACCAATATTACACGAGTAATTTAAGTCAACTATGTGTCAGCGTCAAGTTACAAGATGGCTGGTGACCATCCCGTAAAATCTAAGAAATCCCCAAAAAAATAGCAAGCTCCCACAGCGGGTGAGGTATTAATTCAGTATCCGAATACATTTGAATTCTAGCATATTGATCATAAGCTTAAGCGCACACATAAATAATTCTAGAACAGTGGCAATAAAGGCCTGAATTATTAAGTCCCATAATTATGGTGACTTATACTAAAAGAACGTCAAATTCACTACAAGAAGGTGCCTACACTGTACCTCTAAAATTGGGAACAATAAGCCCTATTAAGTGTATCCATAATATAGCCTTGGGTATAGATATCAAGCTTCGCTATCAAAACTTAACATATGGGTAGACCTCAGTTTTCCAGAATAACTAATACCCTCAAATATGAGGCCGCCTGCAAGGCATCAAAAATAGACAAACCTTTAAGTTATTTCTCCCTCTACACATAGTCATAGAGAGTAGTCCAATATTATATAGTACAGGACACCATTAAGAAGTCCATCAGACCCAACTAGGTCATAAAATACTAACTGCCAGTCCTGGCTAGTGAGTGGAGATTCTCCCTTCGCTATTAAACTCAGACTAATGTCACATAATATATCTAGCTCTAATCAACTACTCTGACTTATTAAAAACTGTTAGTAATAAATTGGTAATACCAAACATTTTCATAGTAGGGGTGGATAAACCACGTCCCATAAAAATTAACACATATTAGCACACTCAATATAATGTGATTAACGCTCTAGGAACAATCTTGCCCCAGTTAACTGAAGAGGCACCTACATGAAGTAAGCAGAACTAGCTTATGTCAAATTGACTTGTACTATGCTAAGGTTTAGCCCAAAACAAAGCACTAGTTTTACTACTAGATAATAAGTGGGACCATTATTAACATGCTGAAGGCAACACATAAAACACATTTAACTTCATTATAAAAAATACATGCAGGGTGAGCAATAATACAAACCAAACGTTTACACTCATATTACATGCTGGTTACAAAATATTCAGAGCTTAGTTCAACTATAACCTAGCATTCGACTCAGTGAGCTCAGCATCGTTGCAGTTCCAACGATAGAGTAGAAAGTGCACTCCTGGAGCACTTATAGTTAAAAGGATGATATTGAAGTTCTGGAAGTAGCAGGATTCTATGCTAGGATAGCCCGAATTGCGATACGGTCTGCCTTTATGCCGTCTTGGCCCTACTTGAACGTAGAGCTAAAATTAGGTAATAGAGAAGTAACAGTTAGCCGAGCGTCTAGTAGCACAATCAAAACAGTTCTATATATAATATTCTCCTAGCAACACATACAAAATTAGTATTCCTGATTGAGTCCAAACCAGGGCTATATAGTAAGGGCTGTCTCACTACGGCTCTGGAGGTGGTCCTCTCTCATTCAAGACGTGACGTCACCGGCCTGATAGAGCTCGAATGACACACAAAGAACGCTCGAAAGTTCCAAGACATAACTCACATTTTCTCGTAAACTGCTTGAACAATCACAGTCATTTTTTCAGAATTTGTTATAAAAACCTTTTAAGACACGAGGAAATTATTAAAATTCCCATATCCCAATTGGTTTGCTTTTAAAAAATTGTTTTCTAATGAAATAACTATAATGAAGTTCTTATAGCAGACACATTTTCACTCTGTTGAAAAGTTTTTTCCTAATTGAAATAGATGGGTAGTATAAGTGTACGAAATGATGACCATGAACTGAATTTTATTTAGATATAAGACTCATCTCTGTAGCTTAAATACTTTGCTCAGTTTGACGTGTTTAGTTACGAGCTATTTTAGCGCGCCTGGTTTTAGATTGAATGAGGCTTGTCAGAAAGACTGGTCCGTCAATAATATTTAAACTAGTGATATTAATCACTATACAAAGTAGTAAATAGAATTAATTCAAGCCAAACCTTCTTGAAATTTACAATAACCTCTAATAATATTGTTCATAATATAATAATAGTAATAATAACACATAAAAATAAGTATATAATATAACAATATAACAACACTTATTAGAACAAAAACAAATCACATGTTTTTATTAACAGAATTATATAATACTATAATAGCCCTACCATAAGCTGCCTACGTGTACATACATACGCAAAACTAATACATAACACGTTATATACTATTTGAGTAGGCCTACGTGCTATCAATATATAAGTTACTATACGAATATGTTGAACTCACTGAAAAACTTATTAGTTTTAAATATACAGTAATTTAAAAAAGGATATATTTATTCTCTATTGATATTATTCTAATCGTATTTACAAGAGCTTCTAATAATATTGTTCATAATATAATAATAATAACAACATAGAAAAATAAGTACACAATATAACAATACTTATTAGAACAAAAACCGATCACATGTTTTATTAAAAAAATAATACTATAATATCCCTTGCATAAGTTGCCTACATATAAAAGCAAAACTAATACATAACACTTTATATACTATTGTTGGTATAGTAATAATAATATAAAGAAGGATCAAGTTTCTGGCACAGTTTAACTTCACCTGTGTCCCTCTGTAAAACATCAGTCAAAATATCCGCATTGATCTTTGTATTATCTTCTAAAACAAGTCCTTCGTCAAGAAAGTGGTTTCTCAAAAGTTTGATGTAGTGAGGCATGTCAGCAAAGACCCACACTTTTCTATCACAGTCAGCAGGATTGATAAAATTTTTTTTTTTTTTGTGGTTATTTTGAGCTCCTTCCACAGTGTTCCACAGCCTCCTAAATCAGAAACAATGGCACATACTTTGATTCCTGAAGACTCTACAGCGTTAATAATCAGGAAAAGCAATGATTCGTTCATAGTCTTGTCGAAATCAAAATACACTGGCTGTTTCCATTTAGCTGATAGTCCTCTAATTAGCACAACTTGAACTTTGGAGTGAGGGCCGAGAATTTGGTCCAGTCCAACATCGTAGACAACCCTGCTGTCCATGTGAATTTCATCAAAACATAGCACACACAGTTTATCTGTTGTAGGTAAATCTTCACAGCATTTTGAAACCAGCGCCAGTACATTGTTAAGAATACCAGGAAAACAGGTAGACTTAGCACACCACCTACATAAAGTTGATGAGGAAGGCAAAGGGAATACAAGTTTTTCTCTCCAAAAATCATACGCTTTACGAGATAGGGCTCTTATCATAACGGAGCGTGAAATGTATTCACTTGTCCATCGAATCATTTTACCCTTATAGTCCAATGATTTGAGTTGTGTAGGTGTTAACAGTTTTGCGAAACGGTTAGTTAAACGAAATTTTTCTTCATATTTACGTTTAATTAAGCATAATTTTCGCTTTAGTGATTTTGTTACACTAACATGCTTACTAATTTGTTTAGAAAGTATTTTAAATTTTCTAACATATGTTTAAAAAAAAATTGTTTCTCCTTATTAAATACGTTCAAATGGATTTTTAAGGCATCTACAGTTTTCCTCCATGTTTTAGTTTCGTCGAGCAAATGTTCGTAGTTTACACATTTATCACACTTAACAATATTATCTTCTTCAAAGGCGGAATAACGCGGAACAATTTCATTTATTTCAACGCGTGGTTTTTTAGGGCTTAAATTTTCAATTCTTTCCAAAGCAACTAAACGAGTACGTCTAACACTAACAATAAGCCTTTCTTCTCTAAGGAAAGGCAATTTCAATTCGAAATGAGTAAACATCACGCATTGGAATACCACCGTAATAACACGTGGTGATTTGGCAGGTGCCGCGCTGTGTCTGGCCGGTGACGTCACGCCAGTGCTCCCCCCTCCAACTAGCGGAACCAAGGCGGCAGCGTTAGCATCAAAGAACTGGGACAGCCCTTACTATATAGCCCTGGTCCAAACAGGGAGGGAGAAGTCAGGTTTCAGCCAATCAATTCATAAGAACACAACGCTGACCTGCACGCACCAAGAGAGCACATGCGCATGCGTGACAAGCAGAGAAAGAGAGAGGCTATTGAAAACGTATGTGATCCCACTCTACATTTTCTTGAGACGGTAAATGAGAGAATGCCAATTATTAGATTATGCTACGTAGCAGGGATCCAAGAACACACATGTAGATAAAGGGGAGTCAAAACTCCGCTCCAGTTCATAATAGGTAGCAGATATCTCGAACAATAAGAAGAGAACATATGTGTGCGAGCTAAAAGTCATTAGCTCGGCCCACGGTGAGCTAGCCAAAGTGCGAAAGGATCTGTCAAGTGAAATATATTAATTTGATAGAGAGAAAATATTTGAGTTAAGAAGAAGAGCGACAAAGTGGCCTTTTATAAGTACCCCAATAGTGTGAATCATCCTCAAATAAGAGTGTCAGTGCGTTTAAAACTAATTGGTGGGATAAGTAAGCTACGTATCTCACTGTACGTAGGTTTTCACATTAAGTAGTACCTTTAACAACATTGTGCTGCATTTAAAAATGATAATACATTATGTTTAATGGGGTGCGTCATGTAACCAAATGAGAGATTCACTCTTCATTACCTCGGGGGGTTCCTTAACATAAACATCTTTCCTTAGGTACTGGATATTAATACATTTTACCAGTATTATTTGATTCAACCTCATTGTAATTAAACGTGTTTTCAAAGGGCTCTCAAACACACAGTTTGAAGAAGATAGTTAAAGGTGGGTAGAATAAGCTTTTAGTGACGTCAGTGACATTACTTGTGGTAAAACAAACACAATGTCAATTTTAGAGTTAGACAGCTAAATGCAGAACACCTTGAATAATCCCTACTGGATTTGTTCCCTCTCATTTGTCTTTTTAATACTAAATGTACCTTCATTACTTCCCTTGTTTATTTATACACATACATACTTAATGGATTTCATAAAACAACACAGCTTCACAGCTCCCCATTAATGTGGGAATCAAACGATTCCAACTCCATCGCTCAAGAATGGATCATTGCCGAGCGCCCTTGATTTATTGGTGTGCAATATACGGTAGTTGGGACATACGTGTGTCCGTTATGCCTATCAATGTAGATCTTTGAAATCTCCTTGGATAATTTTTGCGAAATGTATGGAGAGGATAGAATCAAAAGTTCATATGGGCCACTTAAAGGTCCTTTTATACAGGCGTTTTGGGTCGCGGTGACAAGTGACGACACGATGTAAAGCGTTCTATAAATACACAGGAGTGGGTGCTTTTATACTCTGTCACGTTTCGTTCATGTCACGGCGTTCTGAAAAGTGTGTCGTTGTAATCTAGAAAACGTCGCGACATGAATGACGTGTGGTAAGCTCAAGATACATTACTTTCAATGGCATCAACTTTCGTGTCACTGTGTTGGCTAGACAACAGGGCAGCCAACCTCAACAGTTGAAACCTCAGTGTACTTTTGTTACAGATTTTTTCCACTTTGAAATAATAACTATACGTTAGCAAGATACCAAACATTCTGAGGAGGGACATTTAGCACACTATGGGGAATTTCCCTCCAGGGTATAGTTTACTGTTTGTATCGTCAGAATATTTACTTTAAACCAGTTTATCAGCTAAGTTTACAATATTTGTAACTCAATAGTTTTAAAAATAATAATAATCAATAAATGTTTGTTTAGTTTCACAAGGATTGATCAAAAGTTGGCTTTGAAACCCCAGAAATTTCAAATAATAAAACTAAGTGGGACCAAAAGCGTACATCTTGCACATATGAAGATATAATATCTTTATTTTGATCAAAATAATAGTACTTTATTTTAATTTTTTAATTGGTTTTAGTTCAATTTAAGATAATTAGCGTTACTGTTTCACTAAAAAACTTGCATTGAAATTATGTAGGGCGAAAATCCTATTCCTTCCATTAAAGCCGTGTTTGTTGCCAGTGTTATTTTAAATTTGAACAGTAATTCATAAAATGATGTAATTGACATCCTAAATTAATTGAATAACTTTTGGTCGTCATTCCTAAGTTTTTTGTGTAGACTATATTAACCTACGCTCTTTAGAAATGCCTTTCAATTATTTTTTTTAGATTCACAGACATCCTCTTGCGCAGTTTTTAACGAAGTTCTTTCAATAGGAGATAGATAACTTATGGATCCATCACGCTAAAATGAAAATACTGGCAACTCTGATTGTGTTTTTCATTTCCTCCCACACTTTTCATGACGCTCGAAATAATGGTGCGTGTATAAAAACAAACTCAAATGAAGCTCGAAACCGTGTCGTCACTTGTCGCCATGACACAAAACGCCTGTATAAAAGGGCCCTAACATATGTTTAAATACACTTAAGTGAAGTTGTGAGTGTATGTTTTAATCCGTGATTCCCAAACCTTCAACAAAATCTAGATCGTCGTGTCTGATCTTTTCCTGAAATCATATCTGTAGATCTAGTTTTGGCAGTCCTTGCTTTTTACACTCCACAGTGTACAAAAAACCCTTGTACTGTCATTAATGTGGTTACTCAACTCCTTGAAAACATTATTTTTTTTCTTTAATTATAACCTCTTAGAGAGGTTAAACATAATATAAAAAAGTCATCATTCAAATAACATATTCAATAGGTCTCTGGTTATAAGCGAACGTATATGTTCACACACCATCCTTTATAAGAATCTGTGAATTCAAACCAACCCATCAAACTATAAATTATAATTTTCCTTTATATTTAATATTGAAATGTATTCTGTATTAATATTTGATTTGTCAATCAAGCTATACAGGAATTACATTTTATAGGGAAATCTCAAATTCACCAGGCGTTTTAAGACAAAATCTTTCAAAAAAAATCTTTTTAATTTAATCCGTTTTATTAATAGCCTAAAGACTTCAGAGTAAAAATCTACATAGTTTAAAAAGCGTATCGCTATTAGTAAAGTGGTTCTATAAATCCTATGAAACAGATATACAAACCAACTCTTTGTTTTATAAGTAGTAGAGATAACATTATATAAATATATACTAGCTAAAAGTGCCCAGCGCTGTATGGGTAAAAATAGTGATTTTATCAAACTTCTTTGTAATTATGTTTAAAATTTCTCCTTATTTGTACATTTGGATAGAAATTAAATACTATTTTCAAAGGTTTATATTGATGGGGATAAATCTTAGATACCTTTTTAAAATCCTGAGCCCCTTTACACATGAATTAAATCTTTAGGTTCATAATTCATGTAAAAGTAAATAAAATAGATTATAAACTATTGTTATACCCTCTCTTTTACTTTGTTACAATATTTAAAATTCCAGCTCAATATGTTTTTGTTGATAGCTACTCGCATTGGTTGTCACGTGGTTAAAGGTGTAATTTAACTGTTAATATTCAACTATTTACATAATCTCCAATAACTTTTAAATAAGTTATTGGCGAATACGTATGTTAGGATCGAGATTGAAAGAATAAACTTCATCTGACACATTCAGCAAATGCTCATGATAAAGGACAGCATTCATCTTACAGACGTGATCAGCAGTCATGTAAATATTAATAATGTTAAACAACCATTAATTCTATCTTCTTTTTCATGTGTGTAACCGGAGGTAAAGGATAGTAGATCGATATCTCCCATGTATCGAGTATGAACAGTTTTCAGCGCTAGCAGTGGTTGGAGGTGGTACTGAAATCAAACCTGCCCATTGCCGCTACATTCAAATGTATTGTTGGCGTTTTTTTGGTTGTTATTATTGCTTTCATATTACTAACTAAAACAAGGAATCATACCATATATATATTTCATTTTAAATATATATATATTTCATTTTAAATATATATATATTTCATTTTAAATATATAAAGCATAGGCTTTTTGTAAGTAGTTAGAAGTATATAATTTTAGATATATTTATAAAAATATAATAAATTATAATATATTTATATACTTCTTAATGAAAACAGACTAAATGCATCAGTTTCTATCTCAACCAAGTAGATGCACTTAAACCCACGAAACAAATGAGAAAAAATGGGGAAATACATAAATATAAGTAAAAAAAGTGTACTTCATAAAAATTTGACTTAGGGTTTTTTGCCCCCATTGTCGTAACTCACATAAAAATGATAGAGGTGTGATTTCTTCACTAAAATTGTTCTGATAAAATGTACTTTATGAAAATAAAGATATATAGGGGGGGGG
>CABFOW010003725.1:0-35681 GCA_902141385.1 Timema californicum | reverse complement strand
GGAAGTCGTCAGCTTATGAACATGTGATTATCAAAGATCACAGCCATCAGACAACGCAGCCATTAGCGACTCGGTAGTTGGCCTATTTCCAGCCATTCGACAATTATATATATATATAATTGTACAGGATTGCATATATTAATGAAACAAATAGTCGAAACTATTGTTAATGCATTTTAGTGTGGATAGTCCCTCATAGATATCATATTCATTCATATTCAATAGTTTCGGCTATTTGTTTCATTAATATATGCAATCCTGTACAATTATATATATATATAATTGTCGAATGGCTGGAAATAGGCCAACTACCGAGTCGCTAATGGCTGCGTTGTCTGATGGCTGTGATCTTTGATAATCACATGTTCATAAGCTGACGACTTCCGCACGTCCATCCTAGACTCTGCCTTAAACTATGAGTGAAGAATGACCATGGGCACGGGAAGAATCATGGATAGCTCAGTGGTAAGAGCATTGGCGTACTAAGTCAAAGGTCCCGAGCTCGATTCCCGTGTCCAGGTGTCATTTTTCAATTTTCAGAATATGATATCCACTTATTTAGTTGTAATAAAGTGTAGGGTTTGTTTTCTAAAAAAAAATATTCTTAGGGGGGGCTTTTACTCTGCTAAAAATGATAGATATGATTTCTTCAATAAATATTATTATTATTATTATTATTATTAGCAATTTTTTGTCTATCATTTTTTCTCGTGTAAATATATGTATTATAAGGTATGTACGTGTGTACTTTTCAGTGCTGGCCTGTTATAGGTCTTACGACTGTTGGCCAGCACTATAATAAAGGAAATTGAAATTAAAGGAAATTATTATTAGCATCGCGTCTTACTACCCATTTGGGTTATACGAACTTACGTCAATGTGTAATGGTAGGGTGATTGTGAGATTAAATGGAGAACCTACAGTTTAACGTGGAATCCGAACAACGGTAGAGGCTTGGCATTCCACACATTCACAAGTTGTGATTAATACACGTCTTGTCAGAGGTGAAGGGAGGGATTAGCAATCGGATCATTCTGTGCCGGGACCGTTCATTAAAATAGTTAAGATAGACTCCAATTTATACAAATTTAACTTTAAAGGAACTTCTGCCCCATGGACATAGCTCTTCACCTAAAAATGAATGAGAAGATATTTGGTAGAATTCGGGTTAGGTGTTCTGTAGGGAAAGCTGGACACACACAAATATATGAACCATATTGGTGATGAAGACTCACTTCTTACGAACAAATGACTATAAGCATCGCCATCTCAGTTTCCATGGCAATCATTTGAGGTGGGGATGTAGAGGACGTGAGAAAAGTCCCGTGTTTTTTAGTTTTTATAGCAAAACTTTTTTGAGCCAAATAAAAAAAATGCTTCAGTAGAAACATACGAGTTAATTCTTCTTCACATGGTGATACCAACAGTTTTTAATTATATCCCAAGAGAATAACAGTATTATCTAAGAAACTTTTTAAATTAATGAAAAAGTTTGTTAGATAATGCCTTAATTTTCTTTACAGATATTAAACAACAGCTGTGGATAGTACCATGTGAAAAAGATTTAGATCCATCTCTTTACTGAAGAAATATTTTATTTATTTAGGTCAAAAAAGTTTTAACATAAAAACTAAAAAAAAAATACTGGACTTTTCTCGCACCTCCTACACTCCCCACACCCCTTGAACACATAAAATAATGTAATATGTAACCATTCTGATGTAGTACGTGCTTACTAAGTTTTGATTATTTTGCAATGTTATAGGTATCGGAGCTCTTGTTTCTCCCTTCAAGCCGGTATAAAGTGTAATATGTAACTATTTTGTGGTATCAACTACAATTCCTCTAGATACTGTATTTTAAAGTTTAATGAAATATGAAAATAAGACCAAAGCAAGATTTCTTGATCCCTTTGTATTTGTTCATTAAATGGATTCGATTGCTACAATTATACATAGTTAGGAATGGAGAAAGAGTCAATATACACATCCATTTTAATTATTATTATATAGCACCGCGTCTTACTACCCGTTCGAGTTATACGCTTTAAGTGCTAATTAAGCTAATGGATTAGGAATTGGGAAGGTTAAATTAGAGGAAGTGAACCCACATTAGCGTTGAGGGAGAGTGGAAAACTATTGAGGAAAAACCACCTCCAGTTCACCCGACCGAGATTCGAACCTTGATCTTCCCGTCTTCAGCAGTCTAGCTCAACACGAATAGTGCGTTAGCCAACTACGCCACCGAGGTGGGTTATATATACATCTAGTCACTCAGAATGTGGAAAGAGTGACTAATATGAACAATTCTGCTAGTGGAATCAAATATAAAAGTTAGAATAATACTAACATATATGAAAAAGTAAATCATGTCAAATCCTTTAATCATAATCCGCAAAGCTTGGCGGGCCACTGATTTAATGGCCCTAATTTAGATTATAGAGGCTAGGAAAGCACAGTGAAAGTGCAAACTCCCCGTACACGATACAGTTCACGGTTTCGGTGAGAGCCCTGGTGAAGCTCACTTCGATGCTCAGAGAACCGTGCCTCGTCAAATTCCAATGCGATATCATGTGGGCGGACATATTAGGTGTGAGATCGAAAGCCATGCGATGATATCCCTTGGGGTAGGCTTCTCGTGTGATGTCGCTACCCTCGTTCATGAAATGGATACCCGATCCAGAAAACAGTGTGTGGTAGGACATGACATAGTGTCCGTTTGAAAAATCGGGCTGTAGCGGTTTCGACGGTACTTGTTCCCCGTCCACGTACAGCGAGAAATGGTTCATGCCATAGGTTTGAAAGTTGAACGGGTTCTTGGTGGCGTCTCCGTTGAACGCTGCGTTTGACACAAATCCCACGATGCAGCGTTTGGGTAACTGTCCGGTGAATACGTTGTCCAGCGATTTCCCTTGCATGCCCGTAGGAATAGTGAGTGTTTATACTTCCACACGTGTGATGGGATAATTTGCGGGACTGACGTTTAATACTTTGGCGTGTGCTAACAGTATAGAAGGTACTACTTTGACTCGTCGCACTAGAAGGCCTGCTTCAAGGATGTGAACCTTAAAGTGAGGGAGTTCAGGGACCGCCTTAAGACTAAACCCGTCTCTGGAACGGACCAACCTGACTCTGAGCCCGGTACCGTTCAAAAGGTATTTCTCTTGGCTAAACACGTTACCGTGTAGGTACCCCAAAAGCTCCACCGTCTTACTTTTTGTGGTGAGACTGCGAAGGGCCTCAAATCCCTTGTTGTTGGCGTTAGCCTCCTCAAATGTTCCGGGACTGTTGGAGAACCACAGACCACAAGTCAAATGCGTTCTTTTGGATTCACTGTTGTAATTGAGCAGTGACTCAATGTACGCTCTATAGGCATACGTGTTGCTGGGCGGTGAAACTAGTTTTTGGTTAAAAACACGTCCACCTGTGTGAATAGCGAATGCAACCTTGTTGACGGGAGCAATCTGATCCACCTCTGTGAAAGTGCCACCATCGAGTTTCATGATGGCCGCCCCTGAGATAAAACATAGTCTGTGAAAGATCGATATAGAACTCGCCTTGTCCGGTAACGGTAATATTCGATGGGTGAATCATCGGTGAGGGAAGAGACAGGTTTGTACTGGAGCCATTGTCCACTTTCAAGACTGGTTTGAGTGGGCGGCACGGAAAAGAGATCGAGTTCACTGCTGGCACACTCGCAGGACTGGGGGTGTAGAAACGACGTTTTAATTGAAAATATCTTTAGCTTCTTTCTTGACCATTTCACGTCGGGTGATGACCTTAGACAGACGTCGTTGCTTCTTACGAAGCCCTTTATAACCTGAGCTGGTCATCAGAGTGTTTATCTTCTGTTCAGCCTTGAGTTTCAAGTTTGTTCCATCCTCACCGACACGTTGCCTTAGGGCCTCTTGGAAAGGATAACGTTGGTTGGCAAGGTCGGAGAGAACGTCGATACCCTTATGAAGCGCCTATTTTCCGATGGCTTTAGCACCGCTTCTCAGCAACGGTACGACGCTTTCGAAAAGGCCACTGAAAAAACTTCCTAACCCATGCCCTCGTTGATAGGGAACACCGTGGTAGATCGAAGATATTCCTGTTCCAGCTTGGTTGACGTAGTATCTTTGGTAGGGACAGTTCATGTTGAGCAGCGTCGAAAATGAAGTTTCACACACACTTTTCCAAACTCAAATGGTACAAGTTCACCCGTGTCTGTTCTTATATTGATTTCCAAGCTTTCAAATTCCCTTCTTAGCATGGTTATGTAGTGCAATGGGTCGTAGCTAACTGTCTTATGTATGCCGTAAAGATAGTTTACGTTGTTGATACTGACGATACGTAACAGAGGTGCCCCTATGTCACACACAGGTTGAGGCTCGACGATATCCGTGTGGATGTACTTTTGCGAGGAAAGGCCTGGTAGAATGTTGGCGGAGTACGGTGACTTTGGTACTTTGATCAGATTAGTCTGAGGATCGAAACCGAACTGTAGACCTAACTGGTTTGATAGGGTCAGCAGCAGTATATTTAGTGAAGAAGAAATATCTTCCACTTTTTTGTTGGGGTTTGTGTACTTGAATACCCCTCCGGAATCCCCTTTAAATGCCTCTACTTCGATTAGAGCTTTGATCAATTCATGGATATTGCTGTAGTTTCCAGCAGGGATATGATCCTTTAATATTTGTTCCACGCCGTTAGCGTCCACCCAGTTGTACCCTACAATATTTTGACCCTCGGGTACGGTGGTGAAAGAACACGGATATTGAAATTCAGCCAGAGCGACTTCCAGCCTGCCGTCGAGTGTAAGACGGTAAGGAAGCTGCGTGGTGAAATTCGTGATGGTATTTTTTGGGAAATATCCCATAGAGCTGTCGCTTGGCAAAGTGATGTAAAATTGGTCCTTCATGGTAGTGCGCTGGCGTAACTGGCAGGAATCCAGGAATTAAATTTGGCGGGATAACCTTTCCACTGCACGTACACTTTCTTTCTAGAGCCTTTACCCTTGACACGCATTATTTAACCAACTTTAAAAGTTTTAAGGTGACGTACGCGTGCAATTCAGGTTCGTAAAACGTCCCCTCCACTTCTTCGCCGTCAAGATCGGTGAGTCTGTAGATGACAGATTGTCTTAACACGACACGGCTGAATTTGAAAATCTCTTCTCTCCAATTGCTTTCGTAGCCATTTTCAAACAGCATTTTGGATTTGCTAATACTTACCGTGTCACCGACTTTTATTTTAAGCTTCGAGTTTGGACGCCTTTTTCCGTACAGATTATCTCTGACTTGAAGCACATTAGTTTCTGAAACGTCAGCGGGCGCCATCTTGATACTGGAATGTTTGGCGATGTTGTAAGCGTTGACTAGATCTTGGAGGACGTCCACATACCGACACGTGTTAGTTTTGGTAAAGTAGCGCCACATGCTTCCTTTCACAGTTCTATTGAATCGTTCCACGATGCTTGCCTTCACGTCCGGATTATGAGTGGTGTAGTAATGCACGCCTTCTTGCTTGAGAAATTACCGGACTAGAAGTGCAGTTAACTCTGTCCCCTTGTCCGTCTGTATACTTAGAGGTTTACGGCCACTTTGCATGAAAATTTCCCGAAAGGCGTCTCTCACGATGTTCTCCGTCTTGGATGGAAGCGTCCTCGCCCATGCCATCTTGCTAAACACGTCGATGACAATGAGCAAGTACACTACACCGTATGTTGTATTTTCTGAGACTTCGCATATCGTTGAGATCGGCTTGACAGAGATCGTCAATGTTTGACACCACGTACTTGTTGCGTAGAAACTTTTTTACCACAGGTTTGTGAAGGGTATAAGCGTCCTGCGCACGAAGCCATTCTCCTACTTTTTCGGGATTTTTATTGGACGCCTTTATGACAGACGCCGCCCCCGCAAATCCCGCAGGATGAGAAGGGTTGTAGTAGATGTCGGATAGAAGGTCCATTAAGATCAGAATGGCAGCCACCTGTTTTCATCTACCCTCTTCAGTTTCTTCTTCTTATGGTGTTGCAACGTTGTAAGTGGTTGTGGTAAGGGCGTCGGATCTCTAATGGGTGCCAAACTTTTCGGATTTACAATAAATTCTTTCGGAACGTTTGTTTTTTTGCAGTGGCGGAAGAAATTATCGCCACCCCACCGGTTCGCTGTGTCTTCTTGCTATGACCAGATCGTTGACTAAATACACAATATTGGATCCACGAAGAGGCGTATCTTGAATACTCACTTCTCCGTTTGAGTCCAAAGAGAAGCCGCCGCGGGAAATGATATGTTCTAGTAAAAGTTGAGCTAATTACGTGCCTGTGCTGGTACAGTATTAAGTAAAGCTGGGACGGGAAGTACAGGCACTTCAGGGGTGGTGGTGGTGGGGGCAGTTTCAGATGGCGGAGGGTGTTGACTAAAATGTAGATAGTCGCTGTAGCACTTGTTGGTATAAAGTCCATTTAGACTTGTCGTCAAGTTTTGAAGCTAGGATTTTTTCCATTTCCTTGTCCAACTCGGAGAACACTAGATTTGTTGCCGAAGCCACTTTCTGATGGTGTTTCTCGTAAGGGTGTAATGTTTCCGGGGACACCAATATCATCTTTTTCGAGTGTTCCATTATTTACTTGTTGAATAAAGAACCGAGGACCGCACTGATTAAAGGGGCTAAAAGTAAGGGCAAGAACGCTCCTCCTTTCTGAAAGAGTAGTCGTCTCTTCTTCTTCAAGAACTCTCCTCGTTTGAACAGCTTGCGCAACACCTGCTTGTGAGCACGTAACTTTGTCTTCTGCGTATTTTTCAGCGGTACCCTCCCTTTTAAAGTGTTGAAGGCACACTCGCAAAGAGAGTCAACCAGTTTCTTGGCAGCCGTTTTCATCAAGGCGACACGTTTTTGAGGGTTCATGCGATACACCGCACGTAGCAGAGGGGCCTGCTTCAGCACTTTGGGACACATGGTTATGAAATGATCTGTAAGCGGGAAGTGTCGGTGTTTTTATAGCTTTTGCGTGGTAGGTACACGCAGCACCCGACATTTGTGTAGGTCCTATATCTAAACCATTCTGGGGTACCATGTTTTAAATCTAACAATATATAGCCGTGAGGCGTACTTGTAGCATCAGTGTAAGCCTCTTGCAAAACACGGCGATTTTCAGGACAGACTTGTCACGCAATGTGTTGAATCTGAGATTTATCCCGGGGATTTTTAAAAAGCACGATATAATGTGCGTTTAAGGAAATGTCTCTTTGGCCCTTGCCTTGATGGAATATGTTTTGTGTAAGTTACATGACGCTAATATTTTGACGGTTCCATCCTTTGGTGAAAAGATCGACGACCACTTCGTTGGCTTCACGCATCAGGTCGTCCAGGATAATCAGCTGAGAAGGGTCATTACAGGTGTCATCCATTTCCGGCAAACCCTTACAGAATATGACGCGGGGACTTGCCCCAGCTTGTTCGAGCCCCGGTTGCCATAAAGCATAATACCAGGTGATTTTATCAAATATCACGTCACACATTGTGTCCAAGTGACGGATAAAGTCTGCTATAAAATGTGACATTCCACAGCCGGAAAGGCCGCTTATGATGGCCGAAAATGGAAGTTTCAACTTCTCCATAATGTTTGAGACTGAGCTTATAAGCTAAATGAGCTTGTATTTATAGGATAGGGGGGATGTGAGGGTGTAGACGTTAAAACACAAACATAACAGTTTTTACAATATTTATTTAGTTATAAAAAAGTATATACACAGTGTAAAGTATACTGTGAATATTTACAATAAATATTTATTAGTATGAACATAACTGGTTTTGCTTATAATATTTATTTACACACAGTGAAACGTATACTGTGAATATTTACAATATAGGGGAATAGTGGCCTCGGTACTAAATATGATAAATATATATACAATCAGTTTATTATATATTTGAATATATTTAAAATAAATATATATGCATTTAGTTTATCATATTTGACTAGAAAGAAAATAAATATATACACAAACAATTTATTATAATTAAAATATATACAAAAAACAAATTGACTAGAAAAAAAATCAGGTAGGTGGAGGCCTGTACTGGCAAATAAAAAATATAAAAAGGTAACCCGGGTGCGTTAAAAAAACGCTTGTTTTCATGCAGAAAAAAATATGAAAAAAAATCTCAAGTCTTTGAAAAATGGTATGTCAGTGGTACTGTCTAGAGTGAAAGAAAAAAAATATTATTATTCAGCCCGTCTAAATGATCACCTTTTATTCTTGGCGAGTGCGTTTACAAGTACTTTGATACCCAAAGGGCAACGTATTAAAATCATCGGTTATCCGACGTTTTGTGTACACGGGCCGGTAGACTTTAGTCTGTGAAACGGTACATACAGTCGCAAGACCTTTTCTAACGATTTTGTGCGGTATCTGTATGTAGCTTTCCGCAGCCTGTTCAGTGACCATCGCTTTCAAAACGTCAAAATTAACGTCGTTCCGGTTAACATTGTTTATGGTGATCCCACGAATCTTGCACAACGTTTGTGTTTTGGTAGGGTCGCCATCAACACAAACTCGGTACGCGTAATTCTTGGGACCACCAGATAAAAAGGCGCGAATGTATCTTCCCGGGCCGTAATACTGAAGTTTATCAGTGAGGTCACCTAAAAAGTCTCCGGTCGGTGGACTCCACTCGCCGGGGTGTTCAGTGAACAGAACGCTATCTGTATCATGATACAAAACGCGGACCCCAATTGTTCAAGGATGCTGTATAAGTGCAACCTAGCCATAGCAGTCGTGTATTATGCCACCACCACACTCGTGTTAGGGTTAGGGCGCAACGCGTCACGCGCATTCTTGTAATTGAGCAACATAACCTCATCATTTACATCAATGACGCTGTCCACTGTGATGTACGGATCCGTCAGGTACTTGTGGATCTCCTGATAGTCGTTAACAACGGCTACGTGTGGTAAATCGGGTCTTTGCCCAAACTTTTCCCTTAGTGAATTTAAAAAAAAATTAGCCAGAGTGCGGAGACCAGAGTTTTTACAAATAGAGTCGAAATCGAGTTTTACCCCTTCCCTTTCATCATAATTTTGAATATAAGCTAACTTTTCCTCTTGTGAGGTACACCACTCTGGCCATCCACTGGCTTCTTGTTTAATTTTCAAAAAAGTATCAATGTACCCGTGAAACAAGCCGCCAGAACGTGTTTGACGGTCGTAAACAGATACATTGTACTCCTACACTTCGTGTACTGCTTCANCTGGCTTCTTGCTTAATTTTCAAAAAAGTATCAATGTACCCGTGAAACAATCCGCCAGAACGTGTCTGACGGTCGTAAACAGATACATTGTACTCCCACACTTCGTGTACCGCTTCAACGATGTAGCCTTTCTCAACGGCTTTCCGGATCTCATCAATCACCCAGACGCCTGTCAACCAGCGATCTTTTTTGTCGTTGTGCTGACACGCGCCTTGGTATTTCTCCTCCCCACATTTCCTGCACAAGATGAACATTAGTTTGTCGTGCATCCGTGTAGGCAATACAGGAATGAATAAATCCCGCGGAGGCGTCACTGTAACTTTGGCTATGCCTTCTACTTGATCTATAGAGGACAATTTGGTTCCAAGTGAATTTTGGTGTGGCCGACGGGGTATTTTTTGTACTTGCAAACGTATGGATACAATGAACACACATCCAAGTACTTAATCTTCTCTCCACATGAAAGGTCTGCTTCGTGGAAGAGTTGATACGATTTGTACGCCCACCAAAGAATGCATCCCTAGGGCTGAGAGGCTCCTTGGTATACACCTCGCGCCGGAGTACAAATTGCTGCAAGTCCTTGTCTGTGCGTTTCATTGCATTAAACATACACTCCCACATATCTACGACTGGGTAGCCGGAATTCTTAAACTTTTCAACTCAAGCCATGGTCGCTTTATAACGTGTCTCCATGGTCTCGTGGGGCTATTTTGATAGGGGTGGTCCTGTCAGGGTAACAGAGAGGGCACCCGTGCCAATAACAGCCCCAGAACTGGAAGATGGTGGTGGTATCTCCAGCTTTATCAACGCCGTCTATACGTCGCCCTAACACATATTCCTCACGGACGTTACCCGCATGAAGAATAGAGACACCGCGTTGATGGGCCTCCCAGAAAAGCCATTGTACAGCGATGTGTGACTGTTGGTCTGCGCACCGATAGCCACCGTTAGGGATAATACCGATAGTATCCTCCTTAAGATGACTTCGGCGGTAAATCAACATGGCCGCTCCAGCTATCGTACACGCTTATCTAAAAGGATCCACGTTTGCTTTCTCCATGAGCATCTCTCTAAACTTCAAGCAGGCCTTCCGTAGGATCTCTACATATTTCACAAAATAAAGTTCCAGCTCGCGTTTAAAATCAAAGACATAATTTTCTTTGACCAACGCGTCATACCACTTCTCAAAGTGCACCTTTCCCTCAACCGAAATCTCGCCGATGCCGTAGTCCTCCTTTGGCGGCAAGGGACCCCTAAACCCCGCGTTTTCTTTTTTGTTGAAAAAATGGGGGAAATATCCCTTGGACAAAGACTAGTCCAAGCCAAAAGTTTTGGGCAATTTGGACAACGACATCGGGAGAAAGTTCAGTGAGTCAATAAAGTGGAGCGGGCCGTAACGCATGGACATGATTTCCCCACGGTTCATTATAAGTTCTGGAGCTCATTTTTTTACCTCCATCATATATTTTAAAATAAAATTTCCATCATAGGAATTTGCGTTATGGCCAAGGAGGGTGATATCCTTAAATTTTGAAGCTTTGATTTGTTCTATTAATTAAAAAAATAGGGCCATTGTGGTATCACCCTTGAATATGCGTGTCCTATCGCCCCCACAGTCGGTGCAATTATGGTCATTTTCATTTATATGAACGCAGGCCTTGCAACACGTCTGCACAACACATAGGTTAGGTTCGTGCAAGTACGTGCTGGCCACACCTTGAAGAAGCGTTTCTTGTCTGCATTCAAAATCATAGAATATAAACATGAAATTACTCTTTTCCAGTGACGGCTTTGACGGGGCCTGATTCATATAACAGAAATGACCAAAAGGACGATGGGTCTCGCATACTCTACAAAAAGTCTCATAACACCTATATGAATAATTTGATTTTTCCTAACTGAAAAATTGCCTGCATACCTCGCAAACCTTTTTGACATCACAGACCGACCTGTGACCTCTGCAAAAACCGGGACGTGTATGGTTATCAAAACATGTCTGGTTTGTGAACCAACGCCCACAGTCTTTACAGACCACAGATCAGCCTCCGCTATAAACCGCTTTAGCGTAGCACTTTTTGCACGCGGATGCACATTTGTGTCGTTCTGGTTAGATAATGTTATACTCCTGAATTTTACTTCTAGTGGAAGTGTTGGATTTAAAGGTCTTCGATGCTAGCTGAACGCTAGTTATATATAGGTCTAGTAATGGATTGGTAGGTGGGAAATTTCCTTATTAGGAAATTGATTATTACTAATATTACGTCACACGCCAAGTGGCTGGTGGATATGCTACGTCTCTTTAGTCACGCCCGCCAGTCTCTTGGTATGTTGTAGATCCATTTGACTGGTTCCCGAGACACGAACACCAAACACATGGTGAGAGGCTGCAGACTTTAGCTACGTTCATTCGGTCACGTAGACCAGTTCAAGAATACGAGTGGTCCTCCTGTAGCTCAGTTGGCCCAATCAGAGCATTTCTGGGTCCGTCTTTTGGAACGTCTTGTTGCTGCATTATTCATAGATTCTTTAGAATTCCTCCTCATTCTATAATTTGGTCTGAACAAGCTGGTTATGAAAGTCACGCTAGTCTGGAAGATACAACGAGTGAATAGAGCACCTATATAAGACATAGTAAGATTGTGATATTTAATAATGCTGTATTTCTATGAGTATAAGTTTATTTAGGGTGGTAGTATACTAGCTAGTCTTACTAGTATTTAAATTGCAGGATGTCTATATGTATAGGCTTATTTGGGAAGGGTAGTAACATTGTGATATTAGTAGTACAAGTTAATGTTACATCATAACCAAACTTTTTTTTATTTTTTTTAGAAATTCTACATTTATGTTTTAGCTATTCTTAGAAAGTGGTAATCTTGAGTACCAACATGTTGTAAGAATTATAAAAACCAATCGGTTCACATTTTTTTATCACATTGATTTTAATATTTTAAAAATATATTTCAAAAAAGTTAATATTTATTATAAAAATATTTAAGTGAAAATATATATTTTTTAACATTATTTTTCCGTTAATTCCCATCAAATGAATGACACATTATGATATTCCATAAGAAAAATACTTGCGGCACAATAAGACTGCAGGTAGGTGACCTGGTGGTCTAGGGGTAAGGTGTCAAACTTCTGTGCTGGCGGCCGGGGTTCAATCCCAGGTCCCGGCATAGATTTATCTGATTACCAAACCCTTCCTTCACCTCTGACAAGACATCTTGTGAATGTGGGGAATGCCAGGCCTCCACCGTGGTTCGGATTCCACGTTAAACTGTAGGTCCTCCATTTCATCTCACAATCCCCCTACCATTACACATTAGCGTAAGTGCGTATAACCCGAACGGGTAGTAAGACGCGGTGCTAATAATAATAATAATAATAATAATAATAAGACTGCAAATTTGGTGCACTTTAAGAATGGCCCTGGTTGCATATTTTTCTTAGAGCAAACCTCACACAGACCACGAGTCTTAACAACTAATCCTATAATAAAGCCAGTTTCTTTGTTATCAAGACGAATTACATCTTTAGGGATCGTTTAAGTTGTTTTATTTTTTGTGGAGAATTTGGCTGCTTTCTCTTGATTGCCCTTCACCGTAACTTCTCTTCCTACTAGTTATCTATTTTTTTTTGGTTTATCATCCCTTGCGCAACATGTCGTCTGAATTCAAGCAAGGGATGTCATCAAAGAGCACACAATCTATGACATAGGCATTTACAAACGTAATTCATATAACGTCCCAAAATAATCTATGCAACCATTTTATTAGAGCAGCGATTTAAGTCATAGGTTGCTCGAAGAATGTCTACATGTTTGATACCACCCATGTGTTTGTTTTTGTCATATACTACAACAGGGCATTCTACAATTACACTAGAATCATCTTGTTGTTTTCATGAAGCAGTTTTCTGTTGTGAGCCTTGAAAATTTGAGGTGAAGCACACTAATGTATTGTCTTTCCCTTGATAAACACTGATATCAAATTAAAGTTACTGTATATTCAAAATCCCATCTTTTTATGTTTTTAACTAACAAGTTTAGGTGGCAAGCCCTTTCGATTAGCACATATAGTTCCACATGAAAATGTATTTTCAAATTTAGTATTTCAAGTAATGTCAGAGAAGTAAAAATATTATCAAAACATCTTTTTTTCTATAGCCACCAGTAAATCTTTTTTGAACCAAGGATAACTCTTTCACACAAGCTACACCGTTCAAATTCTAACTCTCCTTTATCATTCTTTCCTTAATAGACTTCCAAATTGAAGATAAAACCTTTTGTATCAGCAGTACATAAAAGCCTGTGGGCCTTTTTATGGGATTTATTGGATTGTTTATCTGAATACTGCTTATTCCTTTGAAGAGAATCATGAACTCTTTAACACCAAGCTCTCTTGTGCCATTATAGATTGTCATAAAATGGTTGTTTATTGTTTAAACAAGCGGAAGGATCTTGTATAGTTTATCAGTATTGGCATTTAGGACTTTGGAACTGTCGTTTACATAAAGATTACACAACTTAAGTCAAACTTGTCACGGCCCTAAGTCTTCACTACAAGATCAATTATAGTGCCTCCAAGGTTGCAATTTATGGTACCCATTAAAATATTTATACCAAGAGTTTTTAAACTTACATGTTTTTTGAAGTTAAGAATTTTGACTTTTTGGTTAACATTCAAATAACAATGATAAAGTGGGTCCTCAAGAACTGAATTTAATAATTCACAAACCACATCATTCACGGATATACGAGAGATAAAAATTTTTGCCACTAAATCTAAACTGAATTTAGTAAAATATATATCAACACTCATATTTACAACATAAAATTTAGGCTAATTATATAGTCACGAGAAGAATGTCAATACAAATTGTATTTTATTTTATATTTTCAATAGGTATATTGTAAAATAGTGGTAAAATGTACAAACGATCTACCAAATATATCATTTGACTTACTAATAGGCCTACTTACCTAAATAAAGGTTGTGTGAAATATACTTGTTTATATTTATTTCTTTTTAAAGTTTTTTTAATTTTATTTAAATTAATTTTTTTCTTTAAGGACTATTTGTTAAAAGTCTCTAAATTTTTTATCCTGTTTCTCTATATTTGTTAAAAGTCTCTAAATATTTTCCCCTGTATCTCTACATATATTTCCTTGTCGTGGCATAGATACCCCTTGGATATCCACATTGTAGGATTGAACACTAGTGTAACGTGGGGCGCACGTGACCTGGGAATGTCACAGGCCATTCACACGTAAACGCGTGTGTCCACGAGTTCTTTTAGGGATATTGGGGTATGCTGCCGACCAAACACGAATGAAAATGCCCACGGAATATTCAAGGTTTTAATTATTAAAATTATAACTACGTACACACACCAATTAACTGTATATTTAAATTAATTATAACTAAACAAGTAATAAAATAAAAAAGAGCCTTAAACAAGTCTGTAACTTAATAAACAATAGGACACACAGATGTGTAAGTAAATTGGATAAACAAATTAACAATTATAAAACACCTAATAACTTTTCAAATATTTAAAAGACAGTCACAAAAATGTTTATTCACACAGTAGTCTACAATAACAATAAATGTCTACATCACGTGTGTACTTAGGCCAACACTTGTCCCGCGCACGATACAGTACGATGACCCGCAATACACAAAAACCGAACTCGCTGGTCCACTCCCGTGCCGTACACACTACCCCGGCACAAGCCACACGAACACTGGGAACTCCCGGACTCATCAGCCGCGAACCAAAAACTGAACTGAGGCTACCGCTGAGCATGTATTTATAGGGGTGGTGACAGCTGAGGGTCTGGAATCCTCCATTTCTAGAGTAAAAAGGATCCAGACACCTCCAGACGTGTCTCCGTACTCCCCCCACACCCCCTCGGCCCCTCTAATCCCCCAGTCAAGCGAGAAGGTCGCTGCTACCCGCTAGACAAGGAGGGAGACAGAGAGAACAAGGAGCGCAGCCACAAGGGCCAACAACGAGAACACGCTGGTCCCGCTGTTAGACTCTAATCTTGTTACACTAGAATGGCTTACAGAACAGTTACAATCATTTGCTTCAAAATCAATTGTTAGCCTATCAAGCTTTCTTTGAAGTCCAAGATAAAAGTATTAACAATATTTTCATTACCCTTGTCATCATAATGAATGTCAAATTCTTCTGATTTATCTAATGCTATATCTTCATATATCTTTTCTTAATTATGTTTGTCCAAAAATGTCATTATTTTTGGGGGCTTTGAGTGAGACATTTTTTAAATATATTACACAAGGAACCAGTAATAATCACAATCTTATATTACTTTCCAGTACCACACTTAGCTAAACGTTTTATTTAAAAAAATTAATATGATATATATATATATGTGTGTGTGTGTTCGGAATAAATGACAAAATTAAACATTTTAAACGCTATTTTAACTAAATTAAAAATTAACACGATGATACACTTCACATGGTTGTAAACAACAAAACAGTTACAGATTATAATATATTTATAAAAGTTGACTATTACCAAAAATGAAATAAATTAGTTTACTCTCTTGAAATAAAGGTACTACATAGTAACAACAAGCGTTAGTGTGCCATTAAGTAATCTCAGCCAATTTAAGCTCTAAAGCAAAAACTGGTGCTTACAAGTATCGTCAGGAGAAAAAACCTTTTTTTGAAGAATTTTTTTTCGAAATGTTGAAATATTTAAAAAATAAATTCAACAAGTTGGTTAATAATGGTAATCATAGAAAAGAGTAAGAGCCTCGAGGGAACCTTGAGGCTTTCCATCTCAAATGTTTCTGACTAGGTGTGTGGTGTTCCCAAAGATTGTAGAGAAGGTGTTCTGGAATAAACAATATTGTTCAACCTCAATTAGTAAGGGGGGAAGAGATATTGACTCAAGTTAAAAAGGAGTAATTCGTACCAAACATGGCAAAGGATTTGCAACTATAAAGAAAGACAGCACCTGTTAGATGCTTGTTGAATTTCCTTTTGGACTTTTTGACGAGATGGGCCAGCTGGTGAGACGTTTTGAGTCAAGCCCACTACTTAACTTCTCGTCCATCAACATTAAGCCCTTACAAACACATATTTCAGTTATTGTCAGTAATAGTGTTTTTATCACCTTGCCCAAACAGTAATGTAAGGTGATCGGTCAGTAAAACGAAGGTTGAGTAGGTTCCTTACCCAGTTTTCCCAACAACGTTTGTTTGTGTGCTTTCAGATCTTAGGTAAGTGACTCAGGAAAAGGATGTCGTTGAATAAATCTACTAGGAAGTTTACCATCTCCAAGAGTAGGTTTTTGAGGACAATGTTTCTAATTATTTTAGGTCAGGGGTTTTTTTAGTCTTAGAGCAGCTGGCGCCTTTCTCATTTTGTAGCGCATGTAAAATAGGTTTATCTATGGGTCTGCAAGATACGACAATCATAACTTCCCCCCTGTGTTCTTTGTGACCAGAGTTTGATGGGTTGTCAGTAGATGAGAACTACGTCTGTAATTACTCAGAAAGTGCTTTGGTCTTCTTCTGTTTTGTGTTGGACACCCCATTCTAATACACAATTGTCAGCCTTATTGTGGGGACTTCATCAATTACCTCGTAATTTACAACAAAGCATAAGCTCTCAATATTCTCTTCCTAAACACTGTTTCAGTATTCCTAGACCATTTCGTGAAATTTAGGAATTTTTCTATTCAAGTTTACCTTATCAATCAGGTATATCAAGGTTTGCCAAGGATTCTTGAGCCGATTTTTCTACATGACAAGGCGTGGAGAAATGATTGGTGAAATAAGCCCATAGAACCCTCTTATGATGGTGCTATTTTGTGAAAGCTTCGAGGGCCACCTTGATGGCAGAAGTTATGAAAATACTAATTATTATCAATTTCTTCTGGCGTTTGAAATGTAATAGAGGCTCCTTTCCTTTATTTAAATACATTTGTGAACCTGTCTCCATCAGTTTGTCTAAGGTTGATTTTTTTGGAGAGATATATTAAGGACACCACGCGTCCCAAGCTCACAAAAATGGGATTGTGTTATTAGTCTAGCTCAGCTAGAGACATAACATTCAAACTACGTCTGATTCATCTGGTGACAACGAGGTCGAGGTCATCTTGGTGTCATAAGAGAACGTAAGAGAAGTGGGTGAGTGGTTGGAGATCATAATCCAACAGAATATTTTGATCAATGAATATTCATCGGCCCGGGGATCCATCAACGGTGCTTTGCTTTGAAGTCAACACCATTCTAACCAGAGTGGTGTCTCATAATAGTTCTTCCATGTATGTGGCTTTGTTGAATGACGCTGTATTATTATTATTATTATTATTATTATTATTATTAGCACCGCGTCTTACTACCCGTTCGGGTTGTACACAATTACGCAAATGTTTTAATGGTAGGATGATTTTGAGATGAAATGAAGGACCTACAGTTTAACGTGGAATCCGAACGACGGCGGAGGCCTGGCATTCCTCATATTCACAAGTTGTGATTAATACACATCTTGTGAGAGGTGAAAAAGGGTTTGTAAATCAGACAAATCTGTGCCGGGACCGGGAATTGAACCCCGGCTGCCGGCACAGAAGTTTGACACCTTACCCCTAGACAACCAGGTCACCTCCCCAAATGACGCTGTAAAGGGAGCTAGATGGATATGAGAAACTACTAGATAGTAAAGGCCACCAGTTGGATGGCTGATGCTTCCATGTGTTAGAAGGGAGTAAGAAAAATGCCGTAAGTATGTATGTGCCTTTTACAAAGTATTCCATCCCACCCGTGGTCCCATTCCATTCTAGGCCACTCCAATTACAGATAGTCTCTGCTAACAATAACCTCGCGGTGGGGCTGATGTTGGTTCCTCCCAACAATAATACATCTATAATATTAGAAACCAGGAAACTTTACAGCTCAGCGTTCTTTCTCACGTCTCCATTAGAGTTCTAGAATTTAACTATGAGCTCCTTCAACACTGGTGGTCTGCTACTCAGGCATTCTGCCATGGAAGCCCAGATAGCTTATGATATAATCCATGACCAGTTGGCCATGAATGTTCCTCAGAAAAGTCTGAGGCTTTCTTAAGAGATTCAATGATGTGACCAAAGTATCCAGTTCTAATATATCCTTGAGCAGCCCAATCCATTCTTTGAGAATATCAGCCTCATCCTCAGGGCTAGAAGTCGGGGAGAATAATGAGTGCATAATGACTTCTAGGGTTGAGAAAGATCTGTGGAAGTTAGAATAAGAACAAGGGCAGCTAAGGAGGAGTGGGGAGAAATATGTGGGATTCGGCAGATCCTCGAATAAGAGGCGTAGGAGCTATATGTGGTCGTCTCCAGGATGGTAGAATTGTCGAGATCCTTAATCTAAAGGAGGGTCTGGTCTCCCTAACAATGCACACGATATTGATTTTATTAGTGGTTTCAGTGTTGGATCAGGATTTACGGTCAACTTCCATTGCGCATTGTTCCCTGAGATCTTCTGGTCATCTCTTGGGGCATTTTTCCTCCTTCTCGAATAATGGAAACTCCTGCTATCCTCACCTTCGTAAGGCCTTGTACGTCGGGCAGCCCCGCTGGGCCAAAGAGTGTGTTTCTTAACACTGCAATGACTTCAAAATGGATTTATTTTCTCCATATGGTAGCCTCCTCTCTAAAAGTGTTCTCCAATGAACACACACCTTGTACTAGCATGGCCAACCTTTTACACGTGGCTGAATTGGTTGCTGTTCTTGCATTATATACGGCAGCAGGTGACTTGTAATTATCCAAAGAGATGTGCAAACAGCACAGTAATTTAAGAATACACAAACTTGAAGTAGGCTCCCCGTACGTCTGAGGGATGATGAAGTCAGGCCAATTCTGCTTTCATCCGGTACTCCGTTTCCATTTCCACTAGGAGAGTATTTGGATTATGGTTTTAACTGGGAGCTCTATCTCCAAAAGCTCTCCCTAAACCTCATCAAGGCTGGTGTTGGGTCAGAAGTCCCTTGACTACGACCTTGACCTGACACTCTTTATCAGCTTGTACACACAATATTAGACACCAAGACTAGGAATAAGCCTCTGAAGAGTGCGTTAAGACTCCTCTGACTTGCATTGAATTCGTACTCGTTCTTCCGGCTGCCTTAAAGCTTCACCAGATCTCAAAGCTAGGATCAAATAGTCTTCACCAAATTGGAGTAATCCTGCTCATCACATATTTTACTGGAAGGAATATTTACTTTGACCTTGTGAGCAACCCCAGAATTATCGAAGCCTTGTTGGTGTGAATACTGGCTTCCGTTGAAAGGTTTCATCTCCGTTGCTTCTCACAGTAGCCCAACTCCGGTGATCCTTTTCTCGGCCTCCTTCACTAATACTTCCACTGCTAGGGGTACATCCTAAGTGATCCTCGCTACCCCTTGGTAAGCTCTTGAAGTTGTTAGCCTTCCCCCTTTGACAACGCTCCCCAGTCTGAAATCTTTCTTATTCATTATCCATTGCAATCGTTTCCCCACCTCCGAACACCAACTTTTTTCGCCTCATCCAGCAGGTGTGCTCCCACTCCGACTCCTTTCCTCTTCTTCTCGCTGGCCCCCATAGGTAGAAATCTTAAATCGCGTGAACCCTCCATTCAGCTAGGAACACGTAATGAAGGCAGCATGATACCATTCACTACTATCACATGATTTTAAATTAAGTTAACCTTTCTACGCAGAAACCAAAACTAAGTAATTATTTAAAACCTATTACTTTAGAAATAATTAGAATGGTTTTAGTATCCCTTTAGATTATTAAGATTAGAATATGTTTTTAATATATTTACAGATATTTTATATTTACAGGGTTTTAAAGATTTACAGAAAGATTGACAAATATATTTTGACCATGAAATACTTCTCAACGTTTGAATGGGACTTCAATAACGATAAATGTATGAGCTTATTTAATTCGTTGAGTGAAGATGATAAAAAAATCTTTTTCTTTGATGTCAGTACATTGGATTATAGAAACTACATTTTAAACACTCTAGACGGCGGAAGAAAGTATATTTTCAAAGAATCTGATGATACTATTCCTGCAGGAAAGTCTCGATTGATGAAGTAAGTATTACATTTCACTAGTTTATACTTAAAGGTGGCAAGCTTATAAGCTAATATGGTTCAGCTTAAAATATATAAAATTAGTTTAATCAGTGAGGGTAAGAGAGATAATGGAGTATAACGTGAATTATATATATATATATATAATGTTAATATGCGTAGAAAAGCACTTATATTAATACTTTACTGGACTACAAGCGCAGGAAGAATCTACTAAAAATTCTACATTTCGAGTATAATACAAATATAGAGTTGAGAGAGGTTTATTTTATGTACCAGCAGGAATCGAGCGTCTATATTTCATTCACAATAAAACATATTAGATAAGAATTGGTTAACTTATTAAGATTTCGAGATATTATGTTTAATTCTTTATAAGTAAATGTTTAATTTACATAATGCAATATGATGACATAATTTATTTCAAATTTAATCAGTGAAAATATGTTTCTATAATATAAATTTTAAATACAATTGGTCTAGTAGTAAAAATAATTAATGAATCATGAATATGTTCTCATATGCCCTGTTATATAACGTGAAACAAAATTTTCAAATAGCAACTCTCAGTATACAAAAATTAAAAAAGTGGTTCTCATTAAACAATAATAATATAATCTTGACAACAATAAGAGGCACTCTTACAATAAAGATTTTGAAAGAGGTTTTAACAATAGTTTTTTTTAACTAAAATGTTTGTGTAGAACCCTAAAATAGCTTTTAAACAAATTTACAAAATATTTAACGACACTAAAATAATTTGGTTTTAGAAAAGTAAATATACACTACCATTTATAATTTAAGAAACTCTAAATCTACCCATTTTGAACCAAATGGTTAGTATTAAGTATTTACTAAAAACACAAATATTATATTTTAATTCTAACTACTGTACATTAAAATAAATTTATATAAAATATAAGTGAACGGTGCTATGTATTACTTAATCATGCTTTTTCTTTATAAGCTAAGTTAGAAACTGTGCATGTAGCTCAAAATAAACTAACTCAATTTAATTCATCCTCATTAACTTTATTCAATCTTCTCTACTCCCGGATTGTTCATTTTAAAATAAAATTTATATCTATTTTCAAAAACACTCAAATTCTCGAAAAACAATCCCACTAAGCTACAGGTCAAAGCATTTTTTCCCTCTGAATAAGTTTACTATATCATTTATAAACATTTATCTTATGTAAATATCTAATAAGAGCGTTAAAGTCAATTTTGATTTATATTTAGTTATTCAAAATCATAAACCAGTTAATAACATATTATATTTAATTTTAGAGATAGAATCAACATGAAAATAGTATAAAAGTGCAATGAAGGGAGATTTTTTTTTGCAATTGTATGGCGAAAACAAAGAAAAGTAGCAGAAAATAGGGAAAATGTTATGGCGAGTAAAAGAATTAACGAGATAGAGTGATGTAGTTATAATTATGAAATACAAAGGTTGCAGCCTTAGATGGGATCACAACTGAAATGCATACGTGTGAGGGCATTTGAACTACTTGCAAGATTTTGTGAATTGTTCAATGTGAATTCTAGGATTTTGAATATTCTAAATAAGTGGAAGAATGCTATATTTTTCCTTTGTACAAAGACAGTGACTACTAGAATTTAGGATAGTTAATCATAGATTATTGATTATTCCGCGCAAAATTTTTGTGAGAGTTCAAATTGAGAGGGTGCGCATAATAACTGCGGGAAAGATTTGGAGTGTACAATGTAGTTTCACGCCAGGTAAAATTTGTATGGACCAGATATTTGCATTCGGGCAGGTGATTGAGTAATTGTTTGGTAGTAAGGAATAAAGTTTATTGTTTATTCTTATGTCTGTAGAAAATATTTGTTCAGGTGAATAGGAGTATGTAATGGAATGTTCTTAGAAAATATGGTGTGAATGCATGGCTAGTAAATATAATTATTATGCCGTATGATGGACGTTGAGCGTGCGTTAGGGTGAATGGAGATCTGAGTGAATGATTTGGCATTGAATATTGTGTCAGACAAGGTAATGTTATGTCTCCATAAATGTTTATGTATTCATAGATAGGTGTATGAGTGATGCTTATGAAGACGCTGTTGTGTACAAATGTACAATTTTAAAGTGAGAGTGCTGTTATACGCAGATGATGCCGTATTAATGAGTGGGAATGATAGTATCTTGCAAAATGAATTAAATCGTTTGAAGGTGGTGACAGGCAGAATATTTTTAAAAAATAATTACTATACAATATATAAATGTAAAGTTTGAACCAAAGCCACAAAACCTTTTGGCTGTGTCCTCAGGCACAGATAAATATAATTTAATGTACAGATGTAAGTACATACACACTTAGCAAACCCACTTATTTCATAAGGGGATAGTTAATATTTAGTAATCAATTTAAATCCATAGGGTCGAAAATTTCTAAAAATACAAGAATTTTTCAATTTTAGGAAATAATATACTTACATATGATATTTATATAATTTGAATAAGTTTATTTACAAAAATATTATTTTATCTAGGTAACGTAGAAATTTAGTCAATTTAACACATCCTTGCTACACACACACACCTATAATGACATATGATTGTTATAATTTGAAGAATGTATGTGAATTGTAAACACTACATTTATTTACTCAATATATAGAGATGCATTTACATATCCATTTAATGATTTTATTTATTTTGTAATATTAATACATCACTCAATTTTAGAGTTAATATATGTTTTTATTATTCTAGGCTCTACATTGCGCACCAAACAATCAAAGTTCTGTTATATGGACTAATTGCGTGGATCCTGTGGAGTTTCGCTCTTAAAGTGAAATTTATGTTCTTATTTTAATAAATATGTAATATATTTGAATAATATCGTTTAATTTTTTCTGCATATTCTAATCAGGTTTTATATTTCATGAGAATATACAAATTAGTGAAATTATAATTATATTTAAAAAAAACAGTAACATTCCTTGGACAATATTGTTAACGTATTTATTGAAAGTTTTTATTTTCAGTAAAAACATAGTTAAATCTCAGATAAAAATATAGTACAATAATGTTTGTCTTCATGAATATCAAATACATTTTAAAACACCATTTTATCTGATTGTTAATTAAAACTTATGATTTTAAAACTTTTTATTATTTTGGTGATCCTAAAAAGTCGCCTTTAAGATTTCTTTAATGTATGCTTTTTAACATTTTGATATTAATAAAACTGTAGTGTTGTTTGTAACTAATCTATATTTAGATCACTTGTATTACATATTATTAAGAATTAACTTAGTGTAAAATAGATTCAACATATTATAATAAAGTGGCTGTCTGCCATTACAAACATTTATGACTGTTACAGTGGTTACCATGGTACTCACTTAATGCTAAGACATTGTGTATCTGCTACACCTCTCCTTTTTTGATAAGCTCTGTCGATACATAAACTTTAAAACATATCACTTAACATAATCTTCATATATTGATGGGTACCGTGTAATGGAAAAAAACTTTACAGTATGAGATAAATATTTATTATCTATATATTTTTATATATAATGTACTTTGTCTAGTATCAAGTGTCTTCTGACATGTTATCTTGTAACAACAATAGTTAACATCAAGATGCATAAAGATTGTGTTTTTGTTTGGCGCCACCCCTAGTATATAGGAGAAAAATAATAATTAAAAGAAAAAAAATACCTAGGTTAATTCAGTCAGTGGTACTATGACTCTCAATACTCGAGACCACTGGATAAACTTAAAACTAAAGCATGAACAATTTAGATAAAATGGATTGTTGGAACAAAATATAATTTAGACTACAATGAAAAAAATGTATAAAATAAAAATTGTTGGCACTTTTGTGGATTTATTATTGTTTCCCCTTTTACCACATCCCAAGCCTACCTATGGAATTCCGGATAAATATAATAATAATTTAACAAATTATGAACAGTATTGTTGAAACAAAAAAAATATATTATAAAAAAATTAATAATTAGACATAAAAATGAGATGTTAATTATCTCTCTGCATTAGTCTGTCTTTCTGAAAGTAAATGAATTCTGATTTTTTTAGGAGAAAAAAATGATAATAATAATTTATAGTTGAATAATAATAATATTTAACACCGCGTCTAACTACCCGTTCGGGTTATACGCTTTAAGTACTAATTACTCTAATGGATTAGGAATTGGGAAGGTTGAATTATAGGAAGTGAACCCGCATTTGTGTGGAGGGAGAGTGGAAAACCATTTAGGAAACCCCCCTCTTAGTTATTTGAACTAGTTTAGTCATTGTTAATGCAGAAAAGGCATTATTTTATATAACTTAAATTGGCAAAACCTATTACTCTGAATACATTAATATGCATATGAAAAAAATAGTTTCACGATCTTCAATTTAGTGAAACCTGCAATTATTACCTTCAATTAAATTATCTATTTCTTATATGTATTTATACTTTAATTAGAGGTAAGAATATTTATACTATCAGTCTGACTTAGATCTTGGTTCATATGGGATTACCTGCAATATAAATTTTATTGATTAATTACATTTTAATTAACATTACAATTTTGTGATTATCTACATTTTAAATCATCTGGATGGTTTTTTTTCGAATTAGTTAGGCCTAGCCTATAGGTAAATATAATGTATGCATAAATGGTAAATATGAAAGCATTAATATATATGCACTTTAACTTAAGTAGCAAACCCAAGAAGTCAAGGGGTTACAATTAAATTTATTATATTGTTCAAATATTTGATAATTTTAGGAATACGGCAAGTATCTACGGTTAAATAGAATTATTGAATTTTAAGACATTTATAACATCCAGAATAAGGCCGAGAATTTATCAAATAATAAATACTTACGCCCCTACCAGAAATCGAACCCGAAACCCTTTGTACTGTAGACCATCCCGCTAGCGACTGAGCTAACGTGCCTGGCTATGATACTATAGTTATATCACATTTATTTTCTGTGTGTTCTTACGTTCTCTCCCACAGCAGTAAAACTATTAATTGAGTGGCCTCTTGAATATATGCTTGATAAGAAATAAAATTTGTATCGTCTTTAAAAATGGTGTAAATGCAAAAATCTACGTTTAAGCTGGCAATTTTTCCAGCATTTTATATGGCTTAAATTTTGGAAACTATTATATTGGAATATTTAAAATTTCTCTGTTAATCCCACCTATAAGGGTATAATTAGGTCAAGTTAAATGTTGTTGTAGTTCCTATATAAGTAGGCTATAATGATGATGTGCCAATCAGTGAGATATCCTGTTGAGGACCTAAACAGTATAGGAAGGTATAGTGTTAGTTATTTATGCATTTTTAATTCACTGTAAGAGTAATTTTAGGCCCAAGTATGATATTATAGTAGTAATTGATGTTTGCATTTGAAAGTGTATGAGCACTTTGAAATTACTTCAAATGAAAAACCGCTATTTACTATTGTAACGACAGTCTTTCTACCAATTTTCGTATTGATTTTTTGCAAATAAATAATGTAATAAAATAATTATTTCATTCACAAAGGAATATCTTTTATTACAAACATACGACTCATAAAAAATATCATGCGTGTGAGTGTGAGAGAGAGAATGATTTTTATTTGAATTAATTTAATCTAAAATAACTGAAGCATTCTTATCCAAATAAGATGTAACTTATATATAATCGCTCTCCAATGTTTTTAGACACTTTGAATTATCTAGAGATTAGGTTTTGAGGCTTGAGTTATTCTATGGTGCAAGGAGGTGGAAACACAATTTTATAGTAAATGCACCCTATTTACTTGGGAGAGTGGATTCGAAAACTATAGAAAGAGAACACATGTAGAAATCCACCAAAAATATGTAAAAATTATATATATATATTTTATGTGTCTAGGCAAATTACTAATAAACCTACTTTTTTTTTGTAAACTCTAGTTTATTGTTTCAAGTTTCTAGTAATTTTTAATACATATTTTTGGAATGATTCACCAACCGATTCAAGTTCTTGTCGAAGTTTAGATTTATATAAAATATTCTCACTTTGAAATCAGTTTTGTTCAATTTTTTTTCTCTCTCTCTCGTATGTATATATATATATAATTACAGGTTATATAGGTGTATAAAACATATTTAACTTTATAATACGCTTAATCTTTATCGAAAAATAATTAGTTGCCTGTTCTTTATTAGAATAAATAATATACATTTTGAAATGATAATTATGCCCTAATATTTATTCTAGCTGAGAGAATACATGAGTGATATGGAGTACATGTCCGGTGTGGTAGAACTCCCTCCTTACTCAAATGATAACATTATTAGACATAAGTATTCTGATGTTGAATGTACCGATTCAGAATTCCAAAGCTCTAAAGAAGATAATAGTTGTGAGATTAGTTCAATTGAAAATGAAGAATTTCGAGTTGTATAGGAAAGTGACGATGTCATACCTAAATTATTGATGTGGAAGATACCTCCGTCAAAAATAATATAACAGGAAACATAGATAGATATTTAATATTTTCTTAACCAAATGGAATTAATTCCACAATATATCCCATGGGTAGGTGGTACCAACTGTGAAAAATTACGTCTGCGAAGTTGCCCCCAAACCCCATTTTAAAAATCCAAGTTTCTTTTTATTGCAATCGTTTGTTCTTTGCTTTTTCCGGATTTTTCCGCAAAAATTTTCGTTTTTTCTGTTTTGATAGGCCCATAAATGATATTCTTACATTGGTGGGGCCAACTTCAAGGTAACCCCTTACCCCTCCTCCCCCCACACACACACTTTGAAAAATCCACATTTTTATGGTTGCGATCGTTTTTTCCGGATTGTACCGCAAAAAGGCTCGTTTGTTCCGCATTTGTGCTTGCACAAATGGGACATATTAGTGACACTTTGTTTACTCGTGAAGGGGCAACGGTAGCCCCTCCACTTTGAATAAGCCATGCACTTACGATTGCATTCGTTTGTTTTGGATTGTCCCACAAAAATTTAATTTGTTCCGTTTTGATAATCTCCCAAATGGTACATTGGTAGTTCCAACTTTACGACATCTCCCTCCCACTTTTGAAAATTGAAATTTTTATGGTTGTGATCGTTTGTTTCGCATTGTTATTTATTTTTATATACGTCCCCAAAATTAACTATACTTTAACATTTTTAATCCATGAATTCGCCTATCTCCCCTTTTAAAAACAATTTTTTATGATTACAATACTCTTTTCTTTGTTAGTTCCGGTTTGTTCCGCAAGAAAATCAGTTTTTTCCGTTTTGATACGCTTACAAATGATATGTTTTCTTTGGACCTCTTTGAAGCTGCTTTACCGTCATTTCCCCTTAAGAACATTACATTTTCTTTTTTAATGATTGCAATAATTTGTTCTTCGTTTGTTCCGGATTGTTCTGGAAAAAGTAGTTTGATATGTTTTTATACACCCATAAATTGTATGCACGTCCATGAGGTTGACCCCCCTCCCCCATATTTTAAAAATCCATATTTTTATGATTGCAATCGTTTGTTCTTCGTTTGTTCAGGAAGGTTCCTAAAAAAATACACTCATTTCATTTTGGCAGGACAACACAAGATTTCTTTACACTAAGAGCGTGGATTGACGCCTTTATGGCAACCATATTCTCCACATGAACACATACAACTTTTAAAAATAGATATTTTATCTTTGCAATCAATCAATAATTAGTTCTTTGTTCATTTTAGATTTCTTTTTGCGAAGATTTCCATTTCTTTCTTTTATAAAGCATCGATATTTTTTTTATAGTAGTAACTCTCTCACATTCTTTAAATCTTGAACATTTTTTGTTTAAAGTTTGCTGTTAGTTTGTTTGAGTTTCTCAACGTTTATCTTTATTTTGTTCTGAATTTACTTTTAAAAAACGTTTTTTTTTTAATTTTGACAGTTTTAAAATTAATATATTCTTATCACTATGCTAAGCTCCATTTCCTCACCTCAACTAGATAAAATATAACAAAACTTGTATTTATGATTTTATATGTGTATTAGTTTGTTGCAGATTATTGTGCATTATATTTTAGTTTGTTAGTTCTTAGATCTATTACATACACTAATTAAACTGGTGTCATTAGTGATGATGGCCTTTTGTGTGTGCGACCTGTATAGTCACACAGGTGTCAAGTAAAGAATATCCCACCCTCTGTGTCAAAGTATGAAACATATTGTCTTAGATTCGCTTACTATGCACAAAAAAAACCCAATAAAAATGCAAAGCAAATCAAAAATACAAAGCTAGGAAGATCTTGGTCTACAACTTATTGCATGCCATAAAACTCACAGTAAATAAAAGTATTTTTATAGGCCTCACTTCCTCTTAAACTCCAAAATATTGGTTTCGTATACTTGGGCAGTTGTGAAATTACCGAAATATACCCGAGATCTTACCTCCCTCTTCCCCCACCTCCTTAAGAGAGCTCTAGCTAGGTTATCCTAAAGTATTGACATCGCACCCTCCTTTTGTTTGCTACTATTACTATTATGATGTAGTAAGTAGTACCTTTGACCACAAAGAGACATTATTGGAAGTAAATGTCAATTATTCAATCTCTGAATCTTACGAAAAAGACTAAGAAACTCCTTGACAATAAAAGTTATTTTTTCAAATTAATTTTACTAACAGGAGCCAGAATAAATTTCCAAAAAATTTATTAAAAATATCTATAGAATAGCCTGAAATTCTAAAAAATGGCTACAATTTTGCCAAAAAAACAAACAAAATAAGAATTAAATAAAAAATCGAAATGAATGCACATGACTAAATCAAACACATCCTTTACAAATGGAAACTAAAAATAGCTATGCAATAAAGTCCTTTAAGTGCTAAACTCTTGCATTCTGGTAAATATAATATCGATTTACAAAAATTTACTTTAAAAAATCCCCCCGACCCTTTTCCAACGCAACTTTTCACCGTTTAGCTTCAGCGTCTAATCGATTATGTGGATTTTACAAACATGACAAACAAATAGGATATATAGTTAATTTTCAACATTATCTTATCATTTCTACAACGTTTTGATTAAAAAGAATATGTTGATTATCCATGCATTATAAAATATCGATATAATTTAAAAATATGCTAATTTAACAAAGTGCCTCGATATTATTCAAACTGTAATGGGCTACCGTGATGTTGGCCTCTCTTCCCCCAATGTAAACATACTATTTGTGGGTTCATCAAAACGGAACAGACGAAAATTTTTGCGTAACAATACATACCAAAGATTGTGATAATAAAAACTTGAGTTTTTCATAATGATAGTCCAATTACGGACGTAAATGATGGATATCCAGCCAGAAATGTAATCGAAGACCACTCTACTGAATGTATTGCTCTTTTTGCAAGCTAATCAACTCATCCCGGCCCTTGGTACTCTGATGCTTCATCACTGACCAGTAAACGAAATTATCAAACCCTAAGTTCAAACAGTTGACCCACGCAGTATCAGCTTACGCCTGTGCCTCTGTGCTGAGTCAACAAGGCTGCTTGACGTACACTACCATAATAAAGCTGAAGTCATGTATCCATGCGAAGCTCTAGAGTTGACTGTGGTAGTAATGCCCTTAAGGAGGATAGCAGTTGTACAATCTCAATTTCCGCAACCAGGTGGGTTGCTAGTCGCTGAGTTCTCAGATCATTACTCTGTTAGACTCATGTACTCCAACCTGGTATTCTGTTTTTCTTGTTATATTTTGCACCTTCAAGACAATTTGGGTTAGGAAGGTGTTACAGTGGCTTAGCAGTGTCATTTTCAGACGTTGAAGGCTGAGCTTGTGTTGAGTCCCCTCTGGCTGACGTTTTTCCACTTTCATCTATTGACAGTTCTTCGTGTTGCCATGGTAAGTGAATGAAATGGTCAGTGTTTTCTGAAAGAGAATACAAGTGATCGGGGATTGCATCTTGGTTCAATTGACATATTTCAGTTATTTCAAACTCTTTGATAACTGTTTGCATTAGATTATTTCTTAGGATTGCATCTATACAGAGTTCCCCCACTTCATAGTCACTCGTCTTCCAGAATGTGATTAACCCTTTTTTAACCCCCTGTTCATGTTAGGCACTCAGATGAGCCATAATTGACATATCTAGTGGCTATAGGTACAGTGTACAATGCGGAGGAAAACACGAAATTATAACATGGTTCTCCCTATCTAGGTTGAAAAGGTACAGACTTTTATTATGGGAGGCGTGCCCATTCGGAAGCAACAACACAAGTTTTTCAGATGGAGGATGAGTAAATTCGATTAATTTCTTGAACCAGAGGACAAAAGGATTTTCTGGATCCCCCCTTTTAATGGTAGAGAACAAAGGAGCCAGGAGGGGTATCAATCCGTAAGATAAGGGTTTTCTTTCTTTCTTGGAAAGACAAATATAAGTGGCATGAAGCTACCTGCTGCTTTCATACAGGCTTTAATTTTCACAAGTGTGTCTCTTTCAGACGATGACAAGGATCTAACTTGTGTTTTACCTCGAAGTCCTCGGAACCTAGTGGGTTTGTTAGGCACAGTCATAATGGCTGTCTCGTAAACGTTATACACATCTTTGCAGAAAAATAGTATTTTTCATTAAGAGACTCCAGGACATCATAAATCTTCGCAACAGACATGTGGTTAAAACCCGTTTAAGGTGAAATTGATGCTTTCTATAGCTTTCTCAATGAGATCTATTTGTGCCTTCTATAAAGCCATAGAGCGAATCCTTCACTGCTCTATTTTTTACATTTTATTAAATGAGTTCGGAATTTTCTTAATTCCCTGCTAACATAAATGCGAGTTTATGAACTTCCATCAAGGTAAGACCAAATAGCCTTTCTTCAAAGAGCAGTATGTACTTCGCCAGTTATTTTTATGGTATCATGGTGAAGACTGTTGTATAACGACCCAACCTCTTTTTTGGCAGCTTTTTGGGGTCACAAACCTTCTTTTCGATGCTTATACTTTTATCCTCCAAGGTTGTCTGGGGAACACTATAAGCTTATGATGATCTCTTATAACCCATTTTTCCTTGTAACATTTCTCATATCGCTAATGACACACTTTATTCAGTCCAACTCACCCTATTCATTTTTCTTTCGTAGTGGCGTGGCATCATGATGAACTGACAAAACAAGGAAAGATAAAAATAAATAATATATGTACACATTAAAGGCTAATTTATGAATACAAATTAGTTGAATCAAAACGTTAAATAATGTAAATAAACAATGTTTCTATTTGTGTAAGTCATCACAATAACTGTATTTCAGCAATAAGCACAGTTAACATAAATGATGCCATTATTAATAATATCCAGGTGCTCTGGAACTATAAAGGATGGGGTGGCTTAGGCCCCCTGATTTTATTTTGAGGGGCTGGGACTATCTTAAGTCACCCTGATATTTACCATCCGTGTTAAAAATGAATGTATAAAACTATTTTAAATTTTTTGTTAACTATAATATATAGCCAATGCCCATCATGCGCTATTGAAAAACAAAATTAACAATCAATACACCAATAACTATCAACTTAGTAATTAATTGTCACTTGCCTGAAAAAGCGATGACTGCACCCATTCTATTTCTTTCCCACCTTTCCTAAGTGTTTTTTTACAAAAGACAGTAAGGCTTAACATTCCTAGTCACAAAGTTAGGTATTTGACCATTTATTTTTACAAAGTTTAGCAAATTACATGCTGTGACAATCTCCAGGCTTTAAGGTAATTCGCAGTTTAGGAGCATCGCCGTGTTTTTGTGTATAGGTATTCCGACATGAGTAACCAATAAAATATGACAAAACTTGGCAACGTTGAATGATTGAATTTGCCAGACCTTTTTTGACTTCCTTTACTCTTCAGTCTTTTAGTTGTATAAATGAAAACAATGATATGCCGAATTCTTTACATAAGACCATAAGTAGAGAAACTTGGTACCAAAATGCCTAATATAACGCACAAATGATATAATATAGTTTAAAAAAATCCCATTGAGAGCGATAAAAGAAAAAAAACTTATATACTTAAACCATACGCGCCAAATTTACGGCATGGATATTTAAATATACACACCAAATTTAAAGCGCAATAATTTCTATGTTTGATTCTGCCCCATGATTACATATTATGGCAATTATAGTACTAGGTTTAAAAAAAACAACCTACATAGGTGTGGAGCCTGAGTCCTCTGAAAATGTAGAGCACATCACCTTTAAATATTTTATGATGCACAAACTCATACAGTACACACGCTAAATTTAAAGCGCTCTAACTTCTACGTTTGAATTTGGTCCACAATCACCAATGGTGCAACTATAGTATTAGATGTATATAGTCACCCTGCATAGATGTGAAACTTTGATATTCTGGAAAATTAGAGCACATTGCTTTTAAATATCAATTATGTACAAACTTGCACCATATACACGCCAACTTTAAGGAGCTAAAACTTCTATATTTGAAGCTACTCCACGATCATCAATTATAGAAACTATACTGCTAGGTGTATATAACCACCTTACATAGGTGTGGGACCTTGGTCTTCTTGAAATTTGGAGAACATCGCCTCTGAATATTCGAAAATTCATAAACTCGTGCAGTACACGAACCAAATTTAAGGCATTAAAACTGCGACAGGTTTCTTAACTCGATCTTGGCACCTAAGTGCTTTTTACACAACAATATTACGTCAATTTGTATGTGACCAAGACTGAGTGAAACATCCTGCATATAATTGTTTATCATTTAAAGTAAATCACGCGTGTTTTGTATTAGTTCAATATTGTTCACTATGTTATACTAGCAAAATAATTTTGTTTTGGATCAGATATGCTTTAAGTGTTCATCTTTTCTTTTTAAATTCTTTTTAGGTATGTAAAGAGACCCGAGTATATTCAAGTACTTCTGTGTGGTACTTCCAATATTTTACTCTATAAAAGTATAAAATTAAATACAATAAACCATATGCTGATGAATATATATTAAGGACCTTTTTTTCAATTTTCTAATAAATCTTCTTTAAAACGTAAATAAGTAAGAGCTCATTACCAGTACATAACATAATGTCCCAAGCTACGGATCGAAAATTGTCCCAAGTTACGGATAAAAAATCTACGAAACAAGGAGCCCGAAAGAAAATGAAGGCACACATTTTCCGATATTCGATCATAGTCACCCTTTCACAAATACTCTGTATCACTTCAGCTTGATGCTTTTAGTAGGGCACTCACGGATCCCGTTTCTAACTTTTCAAATGACGTCATTTCTCGACGCTAACCAACGTTAAAAACAAACAATNCCAAGACAGTCACTATAAGGGGCGTGGCTCAAAGTGACGGGTAATAAATCAGATAAAGCTGGCCACTTACTACTAACAATTAATAAATGAGGGTACTGTTTCCTAAAAATAGCACCATTAGCTCGCACAACTTTCAAATCATATTTCTCGGCAATTATCAGTCCTGGAATTAAGGGGTGGGGGGAGGATTGCCCCAGAACACCCATAAACAGGGACTCCCACAAAGCCCCAAAAGAAAGAAAACACTATTATTTTCTATTGTAAATACATTTTTGTTAGTTTTTTTTTATAAATTAAGTGGATAAAAAACTGGCTCCACAAAACCATAAACCAAGATCGTTTTATATACTTTTGGTTAATCAACATATTTTATGAAATAGACTTTTACAGTCATTATTGCTACGAAGAAAGCAAATAAAGATTTGTATATGATTAGCGTTTTTATGAAGTCTTTACGTAGCCTAATTCCTTTTATTTTGCTATTATTACATTGCTGTGGTAAGTGGTGATTTATTCAAGTGCAGCTTGTAACCTAAGACAAGCCAATACCTACCTGTACTCGAATGAATTGGCAAGTTTCACATGCGAGGTTAAAAGGTTTTAAGTGAATTTGTTATTTTTAGTACTCTATTCTAAATATATTCAGCCAATTAAAATGAATAGTATATCATACTATTTTATGCATTTTTTCAAAGTAAAAAAGAAAGATTAACTAGGTTAAAACCTTTTTATGACAGAGTCAACCATATACATTGTCTTGGTCATTGTCTTGGGTTGGGAAAAATGTAGGACTAAGCACAGTGTAAAAGATCAAATAATTAATGTGTTCTGGAATAACCCCCTCTCTCTCTCCCTGTTACGAGAAATGTGGTTGCATCCCTTTAAAGGGAAAACCCGAATTATTGCAACAAATAATTGACCTTCACTAAGGGTTTGAAAAGCATTCACTAATACCGAGCCCGAATTGCAGAAACCCTAGTTTGGTTAGACGAGAGAGCAAACCCGAACTAGGCCAGTAACATCTCGAGCAGAGCGGATAAATTAGAGAATAGTTGAACTTCAGTGGAACAGCTCGCTCCGATTAAGAAGGAGCTTTACAATTGAAGGGGCTACCCGCAACCCAAATTTCACCAATTTACCCAAAGGTTATTCTTAATCTGATGATATCTCAACTATTATGAATGATAATATCATATTTATTGAGTCAAATCTAAGGTATCAATATGCCAAAAAATAATGCCAGACCCAAAATTTAATAAAACTATTGAATAATTAGGTAAAAAATTATATATAAATTAATAAATGTGTTTGAGCTTCATACTATTAATTGAGAAGGAAACTTAATTTTTAACTAGGCATTCATAATCTCAACTAGTTTACGCTTGCAACAGTACGATTATAATTGGGTGTTTTTATATGAAAAAACTGAATAAACCCAAAAAAACAATTTTCATGCCTATTCGATTTAATATTACATTGGAGATAGGTCACTTTACTTCCATTATTTTCTTGTCAAAACCCCATAAAGTACGCTTGGTTGGATACTGAAAGAGTGAAGGGGAAGGCTCTGTTATCTTTCAATAAGCTTTTATATTCCTTTCACGATAGGTTTTTACCTGAATGACAGTTCGAAAATCACATGTTTAAGTTTTGGGTTGCCAACACTTGTAAAAGATCACAGTTTTGTTATAAATGTAAAGATCTTTAATTAACTGTTATACATTACATTTAAAATAACGTAAACTAAAGTTTTCTTATACTATTTAATTTTTTTAAATAATTTCTTTTTTATCCAACACGAAACAATATTTTAAACATAATTAAAAGTACTTATTTTTCGTTTTGAAACGTTATTGATTTAGTGTAATATAATGCACACATCAATACCTTTTAATACAGGCATCGTATTTACTTGGAAAAGAGAAAATAGTTGTCATTATTTTTACATACAATAAATGATTTTATAATTATTTTATCGTATTTTGAAATATTTAACCGAATAAAATATTTTCATCAACTGC
>CABFOW010003724.1:37353-49165 GCA_902141385.1 Timema californicum | reverse complement strand
ATTCGGTTACTACCTATGTAGGTGCTAGGTGAAAATATCTTCGCCTTTATGCCAATTACACGTATGTGCAAAATTAGTGTTTAGAGAAAAAAAACGTAAAGTTCTAATTTTCAATGTCTTTCAATGGGAAACATTAGGTTTGGATCAAAATATAAGCTATTTTTAATTCGAAAAATAATTCGTGCTTTTGTTATATGATAAAAAAATTGTCTAGCAACTTGAAAATGCAGTTACGTAAAAACAGTCAAAAATGAACATGGTCTAAGGGCAACGATAGTGCTCCGTCACGAATTTCTCTCCTGAGAAGTGCTCCGCGACTCAAAAAGTTTGGGAACTGCTGGTTTAAAGCATAGCTTAGTGCAATAGTGTACTATATACACTATGAATATGTTTGTCTGCTGGAACAAATTCAATGTCAATGTTAGTGCCATGAAAACAGCTGCATCCTAGAGAAGTAGGGAAATGAAGAGTTGTTTGGAGAGAAATCTTCACACACAACTATTTTCATTGAAATTTTTCTAAAACTGTACCAAATTGAATATTAGATATTATTTCATATACATACTAATTATCACAGTTTTTTTAAAATAGTATTATTATTTACTATAGCTAACATTTTCTTCTTCATTTATTTGAAAAAAATAATAGATTTTTTTAAACATGTTAAATAAACTGTACACATTTCAGTGTTGTTGTCAATTCAAAGATTTTTAATTTTAAGTACCTCAGCACTATTTTCATTTTCAAACTTTTTTTTTTACTGACAATTAACTATTATATACATAGTTAAGTTTTAAATTATGTATTTATTCAAGTTAAACTCGATTCGATAATTAGAATCTTTATAAGAAGCATTACACTCCAACATATACAAATTTGTACATGTTATAGTTTAGTGCTATTCAAATTAAAGTTGTTTTTCAAACAAGTAAATTGAATTCAGATGTTGGGTAGCCTAAAACAAATATCACGATAGTATGGATCGATATCTCCTACATATAGAGTATGAACAGTTTTCAGAGCGTGCAGTGGTTGTAGGCAGTACTAAAAGTCAAACCTGCCCGTTGACGCCACATTCAAATGTATTGTTGGTGTTTTCTGGCTTGGTATAATCGCTTTCATATTATGTAAATATATATATATATATATATAATTTTAAATATTTAAAACATATGCTTTTTGTCAGTAGTTAGTAAGAAGTATATAATCTTATACATATTTGTATAAAATTATAACATACAATTATACATATATTATAATATATAATGATATAAATATTATACTACTTAATAACAACTGACTAAAAGCATCAGTTTCTATGTCAACCAAGTATATGCATTTAAACACACAAAACACATGAGAAAAAAATTGAGATACATAAATATAAATAAAAAATAAGTGTACTTCATAAAAATTTGACTTAGGGGGATTTTGCCCCCCTTATTGTAACCCCTCACCTAAAAATGATAGAAATGTTATTTCTTCACTCAAATTGTTCAGATAAAATATATTTTATAAAAATAAATATATATATATATATATTTGGGAACGGGGGGTGGGGGTAGGTTCCTGCCTCCTTATCATAATGTCTCACCTATGCCATTCCTTCACTAAATTAGTTAGAATAAAGTATAGGGCCTGCTTTCTAGAATACTCTAGGGGAGCTTTTGCTCAGCTAAAATTGTTAGTTGTGATTTTTTCAATAAAATGGTTCAGATAAACTGCACTTTATACAAATATAACTTTGGAGTGGACTTCTGCCCCCATGGACATAGCTCCTCACCTAAAAATGAATGATAAGATATTTGGTAGAATAATGTAAAAGAGATTTAACTCCATGTTTCTACTGAAGCAATATTTTATTTGGGTCAAAAAAAGTTTTAATAGAAACGCCAAAAAAACACTGGATTTTTCTTGCACCCTTTACACTTACCCCCCATTCCCTCTTGAACACATAAAATAATGTAATATGTAACCATTCTATGTTTTGATTATTTTGCAATTGGATTTTTCTTGCACCCTTTACACTTACCCCCCCCCCATTCCCTCTTGAACACATAAAATAATGTAATATGTAACCATTCTACGTTTTGATTATTTTGCAATGTTATAGGGATCAGAGCTCTTGTTTCTTCCTTCAAGCCGGTAAAAAGTGTAATATGTAACCATTTTGAGGTAGTAACTGCAATTTCTTTAGGTACTGTATTTTAACGTTTAATGAAGAGTAAAAATAAGACCAAAACCAGTTTTATCGATCCCATTGTATTTGTTTACTAAATTAGTTCTATTGCTACAATTTTACATAATTCAGAATGGAGAGTCACTATCTACATCTAGTCACTCAAGAATGAGGGACTAACTACTAAAACTACTTAAAACTTAAATAAGTACAAAGTTGAACACTCTGTGCAACTATTTGGGATTCAAACATCCATTCAGGCTTCAGAGACTGCTTGACATGAGACTATTTTTGTTTTTAAAATCAATATCTAGATCTCAATAGTGATAAATAAAAATAAATTGCCAGTTTAAGTCTCAGCTCCTGACCCTGGAGCGGTTCCGGCCTCTTGTAATGTAATTTTGTCAGAGAGTGAGTGCATTAATATTGTTCACCTTCAGGCTCCTACCACGCAGACCCCCCAAACCCCCCAATAAATTTTTGGGTACGGCGGTGCCTCCCACCCACAGTGTTATGTATAACCATAATTACATTATAAACTATGTTGAAGAGACCCTATAATATTACATTGCTAGGCCTAGTAAGATACAAAGCTGGTAACTTCTCTTCATAATTTAGCTATTGAAAGTTAGATCTAAAAAAAATACAATTGGAATACATTAGGTTTATAAAAATATTAAAATTTTAATAAGTCAAACAAATCATCAAATCACGCAAACACAAAAAACTGTTTCAATATTTTAATGTTAACTAGTCTGCTAGTGGCATTAAATATAAAAGTTAGAATATTACTAACAAATATGAAAAAGTAAATCATGTCAAATCATTTCTGAAAAGCTTGGCGGGCCACTGATTTAATGGCCCTAATTTAGATTATTTAGGATGGGAAAACACAGTGAAAGTGCTTTCCTTTTCTCCGCCTTCAGTCCATCTGGCAGCGATTTAAATCTCAAGCACAGGCCATTTCTCCCCAATCTAGTACATTCAGATAGTGTGAGAAACCTAACAAATTATGTGTAGCCTTTTTTATTTCTTTTAACTTAACTAAAATAGTTATTATGTGTAGTCACAAAACGATCAGACCTAGTTAATACATATATTGGCTTTTCTTCCTTGCCTTACATAGAACCAGTAAAACACTATGAATAATAATTAACAATAATTATAAATAATAATAATAATGATGATGATGATGAATAATAATTAATAAATAAAAATAATAAAAATAACAATAATAATAATAGCCTTTATCAGGCGAATTTAAGGCGTTAGCCTTCTCTTTCACTTAACCAGTGTTGAAGACAAGAAACACTATTACATTTATTGAAATACAATTTAATAAAGGAATATTCAAATAAGTAGAAAAACATTAGCACGCTCATTCATTCGCTCATTTAAAGCTTAAGTAGTTTTAAGAACTCGGTTTAGCTTATTAGACAAGATAAATTACTTAACCGCGCACTCGAAGGGGAGTCTAGATGTAAGATGACGAGTTATCTAGTTTGTTCCAAGCCTGTGATGCCAGGACAGTAAAAGAACGAGAAAATGTTTGAGATCTTTTTACGGGAATATATGTGTTTAGAGTGGATTAGTCTATTAGCTCGGTTGTGTTTATCTTTGAGAACTAGGAACCGTGAGGAGAGGTATTGAAGCTGAGATGTTGTGAAGCAATACTAATAAGTGTAACCTTCCCCTTTCATTTATTCTTAACCAACCCAGTTTATTAAAATACTTAGTAATATGGTCATGCCATTTTAAGTTAAATATATATCGAACACATGGCATTTTGTAGTTGTTTTGCTAGATAATCTCTTGAGTCATTGTATACTACATCGCAGTAGTCAAAGTGTGGCATTAAGCTCTGGACGAGGATAATTCGTACATTTTCTGGGAGAAAATTCTTTAGCCTTCTCAGTGAATGTAAGCAGGCATACACTTTCTTTCAAATCGAAGTTACCTGATCTGTCCAATTAAGATTTTCATCAATAATCACACCAAGGTTTTCAGTAATTGTTGTCAGTTGTACTGTGGCTACTCCTAATCGTATGTCAGTCAGCAGGAAACGGTCCACATTCAGTAGTAGTCTACTTGTTCCTCTAAGAATGGCTTGAGTTTTATCAGGGTTCTATTTAAGTTCATTTTTTTCAGACCAAGCATTTATTGCCACTAGGTCAATATTTATTCGTTGTATGGCTGTATTTATTTAAGAATGGTCAGTGGAAATATATATTTGAAGGTCGTCTGCATACATGTGATATTTACAGTATGACATTGAAAATGCGATATCGTTCACATATAGAAAAAAAAGCAATGGCCCTAAAACTGAGCCTTGTGGAACACCAGCCTCGACTGGGTGCCATGTTGAGAACATGTTGCCTATCATAACACTTTGCTGGCGAACATGCAAATATCTCATCCACTGTCTACTGCCCGGAGAGAAAATAAATAATACATGCAATGTTTCTAATAGAATATTAAAATCCACAGTATTAAAAGCTTTTGAAAAATCTAGTAATATAAGAAGTGTTAACTCGCACTTATCAATGGTTAGTCTAATGCTGTCTGTGACATTTATCAACGCAGTACATGTACTATGATGTGATCTGAATCCTGACTGATAGGCATTTAACAAATTGTGTTTGTTAATGTGTGAGTAAATTTGTTGATGCATTAGGAATTCTAGTGCCTTAGAAAGGGACGGAAATATTCTTATAGGTCTAAAGTCATGTAAATCCTTTACTAGTCCTTTTTAGGTACTGGCGTAATAAGTGCTTAACTGCATCAGTAGGTCACTCATGGTGTCAAAATTAATTGAATTTAAATAAATTGTGATCGAATTATTTGCTAACTTGTACAGTCACAGTTATTCTAGACAGCTTATTGCATAATATTGCTAGGTGTAAGATGAAAAGGAAATTAGTATAAGCAATAATAGCATAAATACACTGACAACCTTCAAGAGAATTAACTACATAATCAGTCTAGAGTAACACCTTGCCATTTCTTAAGAACGAGTTTTATTTGTTTTTTCTATTTTATTCAGGGAGTTTAATGTGCACTTTCTGAACCTCTGGGTTTTTTTTAAGAATGGTCAGTGGAAATATATATTTGAAGGTCGTCTGCATACATGTGATATTTACAGTATGACATTGAAAATGCGATATCGTTCACATATAGAAAAAAAAGCAATGGCCCTAAAACTGAGCCTTGTGGAACACCAGCCTCGACTGGGTGCCATGTTGAGAACATGTTGCCTATCATAACACTTTGCTGGCGAACATGCAAATATCTCATCCACTGTCTACTGCCCGGAGAGAAAATAAATAATACATGCAATGTTTCTAATAGAATATTAAAATCCACAGTATTAAAAGCTTTTGAAAAATCTAGTAATATAAGAAGTGTTAACTCGCACTTATCAATGGTTAGTCTAATGCTGTCTGTGACATTTATCAACGCAGTACATGTACTATGATGTGATCTGAATCCTGACTGATAGGCATTTAACAAATTGTGTTTGTTAATGTGTGAGTAAATTTGTTGATGCATTAGGAATTCTAGTGCCTTAGAAAGGGACGGAAATATTCTTATAGGTCTAAAGTCATGTAAATCCTTTACTAGTCCTTTTTAGGTACTGGCGTAATAAGTGCTTAACTGCATCAGTAGGTCACTCATGGTGTCAAAATTAATTGAATTTAAATAAATTGTGATCGAATTATTTGCTAACTTGTACAGTCACAGTTATTCTAGACAGCTTATTGCATAATATTGCTAGGTGTAAGATGAAAAGGAAATTAGTATAAGCAATAATAGCATAAATACACTGACAACCTTCAAGAGAATTAACTACATAATCAGTCTAGAGTAACACCTTGCCATTTCTTAAGAACGAGTTTTATTTGTTTTTTCTATTTTATTCAGGGAGTTTAATGTGCACTTTCTGAACCTCTGGGTTTTTTTCCTTCTTCGGCCTCCGGCTTACTAGGTCTGTTGTGGCCTACAACTGGGTAGCGGAGCTGCCGCCTATAGGTTCTCAGGTAAACCTTGAGGTGGTAGCCTTCACTCACTGAGGTTACAGGTGCTGACAATGACTCAGCTCATCATCCCCAACCCTCACACTCCCAGCCCACCAAGCTGGGAGCCAACTGGCCAGACCCTGTTTCAAACTTGTTGGTTTTGGACCTGAGCAGCCTCCTATCGCTTGTCGGCCCCTGACCTGGCTTCCGCTGGGGTTTTACCCAACCTCCACCAAGATGTTCAGGCCCCGGGGTACACCACTTGGCGTTGAGGACAGGATTGAGTGGGAGAGGTTAAGTGGGGCCCACTAGGTAGGCTCCTTGTTTTGCGCATCACTATCCTATCTATATAGAATGGTGGAGAGATAGAGGAAGATTTATACATTTTACTAAGCAGACCCAGCCACATGTTAGAAAAAGTTGACGATGATGACTTTCTGAACCAACTGTGCAACCCCCCCTTTCCTGTACTAGGGTGAGGATGACTGGAAAATCAGGCAATATGGCCTAATTTTAATAACATATCTTTATTTGTCATAAACAATGAAAAGGTACACATTACAGAATGTAAACAAACATAGAGCGTGAAGCGCGTCTTTCTTCCTAATGAGAAGTAGTTCCATTTAGATTATGGAGACCATAACTCAACAATGCAACAATGTGCTATGAACATAATTAAACATATCAGACAAAAATCTTACTTGACTTATATGAAAGTCTATGGTCCTAGGTTCGAAGAACGTTCACTCCAATAAGGTGATCTTTAAAGTTAATGATATTCAAAAGTCCCGCGTAACACACAGGTGTTAAGCGCTCATAACCCCCAACAAATATCATAATGTTATACAATAATAACGGCCAATAGCGGACTAAGTCCCAACCTACCCTATTAGTGTCCTGTCTCCTAATATAACGTAATTTACCCAGATGACAGCTAATCCTAAGCATACTCATAAATATATACTAGATGGGAAGAAAGCCCAAGACGCAGAGTTTTACTCTGCATATTCAATAAAATGTAAATATACCAATAAGGCCAATAGGCGCCATAGCTAGGGCTGGAGCCCAAAAAGACGGCAGAAAGGCGACAACATTTTGACAACAGCGAGAAGCGCATGATGAAGTAAGTTTACATATTCAATCTAAGATTAGGTGAGCAGAACAATGATTTAGAAAGTTTACCCCTATTACGCTGAAATATAATTTAGATACAGACAATAATAATAATCCCCTGCCCTACGTCACCGTTCTCACCTCGATAAGCTGGTGGTGTAATAAGTGACCATAGACCACCAGCGCACCACTATATATACAAAGTTAAAGTTGACGGAGAGGGGGAGGGACGCGAGGAGAGGGACGGAAGGAGAAGCAAGAGAATGGGATGTCGAGATGGGCCGAGCAACATGTCGAATAGCCTAGAACCTCGACGTGGCCCGGAAGAAGCAACTATCTTCCTTTGTTTCTCGCCAGTCTCGGGTTTGACGCTAAGTGGCGCCTGTCGAACGCTCCGTCAGTCTATCGGGTGGTTGTTTGAAGTGAGTTGGTCGGTGCTAGTGCCGTGTGTTGCAGCTCGTCTTGGAGGTTCGGTGAGTGTCCCCCATTCGATTAAGCCATAACTCATAAGTTGTTACATCTGTCTTGTAACTTGTTACAACTGATTATATCAGCACACGTCTTATAAACTATCTAAAATCTATAACAGTCACACCACCCAGTATTCAGCCATTAATGTATTCACTATGAAAGGGTGTGTATACACTTCACCAATTATAAATTTATCGGCCATGCCGGTAATCGAAGCCAAGACCCTTAGCTCAACAGGCAGACGCGCTACTGACTGAGCTATTGTGTCGGACCTAATGGGAAGACCTAGGGCAGACGTGAAGATAACATTAGAATGAACTTGAAAGAGAGAGGAGATAATAAGTGAGACTGGATAAAACTAGCTCAAGAAAGAGATATATGGCATAATATCTAAGTGTAGCAATGAACTTTCAAGTTTTTATTCCATAGAAAAAGTTACCAAGTAATTAAAGCACTATGAATTAACTGTAAAATAACATATATTGTATGGATATTAAGATGTGTAAGGTTATAAAATAAATCTGTATAAAATACAGCTTTAACTTTCAAAGGGAATATTATATTTATTTGAGATTTAAATTGATTGAGTGGCGGCAAAACAATATAGAAATTTAACCCATTGCCCATTAAACTAATTTCGGTTTTCTTAAAAGTTGTCATTGAGTGTTGTATTTATCATTCTTATTTTATATTATGTTACATATTAAAAGCTGTAAATACAATAAAAAAATCACATCAACAATTTAACAAAGTTGGTAAGTTACGAACACGCTCTGAATAACATTTTTAACAAAGGTTCCCAAACTGGGAGGCGCCAGAAGGGACGCATACCTCGCTGTGAATGAAAGATAATTTTAGTTTTTTAATTACAAACAAACCCCACTATTCACGTAGTAGACCTGACAGAAACACTTAACTGCACATACAGCTTTACTGTCATATGTATTACTTTTTTACTCAATGTGTGTGATTTTTTTAAATTATATAAATTTTAATATTAAAATTTAATTTTAAAATGATTTAATAAAGATTTATGTAACAGTTTTAGTAAGTCTCATGTTAAAAAAAACTACTGTCATATGCATGACTTAGGCACATAGCGACCATGGGTGCCCATAAATAGTCACTCTGGAATATTTACTATTTTTATCTTTAAGAAAAAATAAAAGTGTTTATTTGGGATTTGGCTGAAACTTGCCATCAACAACTTTGAATCATCAATATTTGAGTCAACAAAGCTAAACATGATAACTTCCTCCCACACAAATTTTCTGAAAGCCAGAGAAATATGCAATTTGTATTTAATGATAAATATTATAAATGTTATAAAAAAGCCCATACTCTAACAACTTTCCCTTAATTTTGTTATGTTAAATAAACTTGTGAAAAATAGTGTTTATTTTAAATGGGTTTAGCTACGACTGAATTTTATTATTAGTTAGTTTTTCAGAAACTTTTTTTTTTCAAACTTCTTGAAACTCATATAGTTAGCTCAGAATTATGTTCAGGTGCTCTAAAATCCCTCCTCCCCCTTTTCAAACAATGTTAATTTCCTAAAATTGTCTCTATATTAATTGGGTGGAGGGCGAAGGGGTGTCATACCATTGGCAGATAGAATCCCAATCCGCCCCCTATTTCAAAATCCCACATGTGCGCCCTTGATAGCGATATATGCGACATAAATAATATTATTTGGCTCAGGGAGGTATCATTAAAAAAACTAAAAAAACATGGACCCTAGCTTTTTAGCCTACCACAAATATGTACCTATTTAAGAAAGGCCTAAGTTAACCACCAGTATTTTTTTTTAAACTCTCAAATTTTATGTTTTGGTTTCTAAGCCTTGTTGAAATCACATGAAATATTATCAAACATAATGTAACGGTTTTGAAGGAATTTGGTGCACATGAATTGTATTGTTATGATAATTGTTTTGGTTTTAAATTATGTAAACAGCGGTTTAAAAATTCAAACCTTATAAGAAGGCTTAAGGCCCCAACACAGACTTTGTATTTGTAGGTCATTAGTCCGCAGTCCTTAAGAAATTTCATTCGCAACCAAAGAGTCTATAGCCCTATCATGTAACAGTGCCAACCAATTAGTCAAGATACTTGATCCAATAAAAATATTCAAAAGAAAATAATCCACAGACAAGGTGTATGAACCAAGCAGTCAGCTGATAAATAAAAGAAGTTTACTTACTCTATGGCATTGGGAACTCAAAAGTTCATTACCACACTCACATAAGACCACAACTTATCCCTATCCTAAGCTAGTTCTAACAAGTCCCCCTCACTACACCCTATTTCTTCCAGATCCATTCTAATGTTAGCCTCCCATCTTTGTACTGTAAATAAATGAAACTAGGCTATTCACAATAAATATATTTATAGCACATTTTGGGTAGAGAACACCCACAAAGTATTTTGAAATAGTCGAATTTAAAAAAACAACTCTGAAATTCAAGCTTTTCAGGAAATCCTTAGGCCTAAGATTATGGCGAAACAATATACTGAGAAATAGGTGATTGGTGTGAATATTTTCTAAATTATTGTTCTGTCTTATAGTATAGATGGCTGACTTTTTTTGGTCTGATAATAATACCCAATGTACTAGTATTCTTTCACTGCCATTGGTACTATTATTTAAATGTGGGCATACATATTTACTCAGTTGTGTACTCCGTATAACCTAGTCCTTACTCCTTAGAAAGTTAAACAACTTCTACACAGTTACAGATAAGGATTCTATGTCCAGAACAATCAGATACTTTAGCATACATTTCTTACGGACTACGGACAGTCTGTGTTGGGGCCTTTTCATGGACCAATATTTTTCTTCTAAAGCAGATTAATTACTCTATAGTATAGGCCCTATCATTTGGATTCAAACGTTAATTGAAGTTTACCTACTTTGGTTTATTTAAATGTTGAGAACATTTAATCACATTAATAAAAGTAATCAAATCAATTGTTCACCAATATTAATGTAATGATTTTCGTTAATTTATTTTAGTCATCGTTTTAATTCATAAATTGTAATACGATAATAGACCCCACCTGGTAATTGTAAAGATGGGATGGCATTTGCATTCAGCCGTTTAGTCCCTGGACTAAAACATTCGTCTTTAAAATGCTCACTGCAAATTGTAAATTTAGTGCGAATAGTTTCATTGTCCAAATTTTCCAGTTTTGAGTTACAAATAAGTTTCTTCCAGATGGAGAATCTTAATTCATCTTTATTTGGAAATCTATGTCTAATAGATGTTCTATTTAGACATCCAGGAACACAACACTTATATTTATAATACACCATGATGAATTGAACACTTAAAACGTTTTATTATCAACAAAATACCAATACTATCGTCTAACACTATTAAAACATTTACAAATTACAATCAAAAAGTAAAAACCAGAGATTATTAGTAAAAACCACGGGGTGGACACTCAATAGAAAAAAACCAAACCCGTATTAAAGTTAAAGTTCGGGAAAGAATCACTACTGTTAGTGTCGCATGATGTAATTTCCTTTGCTTTCTTCTTAGGTCGCCATTCTAGCCACTGTCTTTCCTATGGTAAAAAAAGGTCACGAGAGTTTACGGTTGTAAAGTTTGAATCGAATGTCCAATCACAGCTCGACATTTGCCTACTCTAGCGATTGCCGTGGTTATAGAAATAACTAAAATAAGGTTGAAGTACGTCGATTCCCGTATCCAGATGTAATTTTTTCAATTTTCAGAATATGATAACTAGACAGTAGCGGATTTAGGTTTGAGGACGCCCTAGGCCCGAGACGATATGGCGCCCTTTTTTTTTGTAACAGTATATATATATACACATATTTGTGTGTGTGTATAAAATAATGAAAATAATAATAATAATAAGAAATCTATTCAGGTATTAATTAAACATTTATTTTTTAACATAACAATTAAATATAGAATTAATAATAAATTGCTTGTAATTAAAATATAAATTATTTTTATCTGATTAATCATATAATAAATTTTAGTCATCTTAAAAATTTTGGC
>CABFOW010003724.1:14945-32868 GCA_902141385.1 Timema californicum | reverse complement strand
TATCCTTTTGTAAAATGTAATGTTTAGTGCTGAAGCGCACTGCGGGTTGCCGCTGAGGCCCGTTGAGGGGCCGTAAGCTACGTTGTAAATGTAATTGTTAGGACAAGGTTGCTATGGCTACAGCACCTCTGTATAGTTATGGGCATAACCCTATTTCCTTTTTTTTATTTATGTAATTCTCTTTTAACTATCTATTGTTACTTGTATGCATATATTCACATATATATATTTATTGTTAATCTTTTCTCAAATAAATATTTATTTATTAGACTCGCTATCTTTAATTTACTATGACAGGTTTAAAGTGTTTTTGGTAGAACAAACAAAAGACTCTTGTACCATTCCCTTTGAGTAATTACGTATAGTAATGGGTGATGATTGAGAAGGGTTCATGACGACAAATTATTGAATAGGTCCAAGTGGAGGCCTATCAATGAATATGTGGTCCTAACGCTCTTCTGCAATTTAATCATTTGTTGTTGTTTTCTTGCCCTCTTTACTTTATTGTACATGTGCCCCTGCCCTTGTCCAGTAGGGGAGAAGGGGGGTGGTACAGATTTTCATATCAAGAATGGCGTGCCTGTCACGACACAGCTAGAACAATTTGAAAGCTTATGTAAGAAGCTTGATGACGCAGGTGAAAAGCCACCCGATTCAGCTCTGATTCTAAACTGCTTAACAGTCTGCCATCAAGATTCTCGGCATTTACCATGGCATGGGAGTGCACCGCAAAAGATGAGCGTAAAAAAGAGAACCTAATCGCGAGGATAATTCGTGAGGATAAAAAATTGACATCAATGGAAGAGGAGTCTTCATTACTTGCGCTGCAGGTAAAAGCCTTGCAGCTAAAACTGGATAAACAAGGAAAAAAAAGTCATCCAATTACCAGAAGGTTAATGATTCCAAGGACAAACAGAAAAAAGAATTCCAAGAGTATCGTAGAGTTGAAAAGAAAAAATCCTGGTAAGTACTGAAGCGAAATTGGTCACTGGTATCGCAAATGTGAAAAGTAAATAGCAGATGAAGAAAAGAAAGGAAGAAAAATTAGTAATGATTCTGCATCTACATATTTGTGTGACATTTTAGGTTCTTTCTCAGAAATGACAGACGAGGACAAATCTGTGTGGTAGGCAGGCTCGGATGCAAGCCTGCACATGACTTTCCATCCTGATTTTTTCAGTGAACTCAGACCGGTTTGTAAGCTAAAGTTAGTTCAAATTTCAAGTGACGTGATGTTACCTGTAACCGGTATCCGTACAATATATGTTCTTGCAGAAGTGCATGGAAAGCCAGTCAACCGGAAATTGACCAATGTGATTCTAGTTGCGGATCTGAAACCAAACTTATTTTCAGTGGGAGCGATGAATGACAAAAATTTATCATTCCATAGTTATCATAATCCCTGTGAGGTCCGAGAAAGAAGTGTTGCCTTATCAGTGAAAGAGGTGCGTCATAGATCGCTGTTCCGAATACTTTTGGAGGTACAAGTTTCTCCAAAGTGTAATGCTGCAAAAGTTAACTCCCTGAAGCTGTAGCACGAGAGGTTTAGCCACATTAATTTCAGTTCAATTAATGCAACGGAAAAAATTGATGCAGCTAATGGTTTGATAATCAAAGACAACACTTTTTTTTCCCTGTGAAGCGTGTGCTATGGAAAATCATGCTCGCAAACACACCCATTGAGTACGAGAACGAAAGCTGATAATCCCAGTGAAAAGATTCATTCGGATGTCTGCGGTCCAGTTAATGTACAGTCACCAGTTGGTTAAAAGTATTTCTTATTGTGTAAGAATGAATACTCAGGATACCGATCTGTATTTTTCATGCATCACAAACAAAGTGTTTGCCAATTTCAACGATTATGAAGCTTTTGTGACAAAGCAGACCAGCAACAACAAAAAATTCCACGCACAGATAATGGCAGAAAGTAGCTGTCAAATGAATTCAATGCTTTTTCTAAAAAGCAAAAGAACTGTTCATGAGCTGTCAACACCGTATATTCATGATCAGAATGGTTGGGCTAAGTGTGAAATGCATACCCTTTGTGAAAATGTCAGATCTATGTTACTTGCCAGATACCTTCCAGAAGAATTATGGGCTGAAACTGTTCAAACATCTGTGAATGTTTTGAATCGAACTATCTCAAAAAAAGATGTTGGAATCACTTCCTACGAGAGGTGGTTTAATGAAAAGCCAGAAATCAAACATGTTCGATTAATTGGTTGTGATGCATAAATGCATAGGCTTATACCCAAGAAGTTTGATCCAAAGAGCAAGAAAATTATTTTTGTTGGCTATCAGGGAGAGTCAAGAAATTATCGACTATGGGATCCTAAGACTCGAAAAATTCATGTCAGCTCTGCGGTAATCTTTAATGATAAGAGCCGAAATAGCAGAGTAAGGTTTTCATAAAAATGAGTTGAAACTTGATTTTGGTTATGAAAATCAACCATACCAAGAAAATTATGTAAACCCACTACCAGTATCTCAGGTGGAACTTGACTTTGATCATCAAAATCAATCAGACTTAGAAGCAGCAGTGGAACTAAAACCAGTAGTCCAGCAGCGAGCAGCTGAACGAGTAGAACCTCAACTGGAAGAGATTCATACTAGCATCAGGTCCAGGAAGACAACTTTGTGATCGAGACCTGCTGCGCAGACCATGTCGCTACAATGATTCTGCGCTAGTTGTTGTTAATGTGCCTACTACTTTTGAAGAGGCTGTCACGAGTGCTGAAGCGAAAAAATGGTTACTCGCTATGAATGACGAAATGAGTGTGCTTCAACAAAACGAAAAGCGGGAACTTGTGAAACTACCAGAAATAAAGCATGTGATCGGTTGTAATTAAGTGTTCAGTGAAAATCAAATTCAAGTGGGGGTCTTAGATACAAGGCCAAACTTGTAGCAAAGGGGTTTGCTCAGCAAGAAGGTGTCGATTATTTTGAGACTTTTGCACCTGTAGTTCGTTATTAATCAATTGCTTCTAGCCATCGTAGTGGGAGAAGATCTTGAAATTGCCCAATTTGATGTGAAAACTGCTATCCTCTATGGTGAATTAAAAGAAGAGATATATATATATGCAGTAACCACCCGGATTTGAAGACAAAGCAAAGTCTGAAGAAGTATGTAGCCATAAAAAAAGCCTGTATGGACTCAAGCAAGCGACACATTGCTGGAACATAAAATTCGTGAAATTTTTAGAAAAATTTGTTTTCCAGCAAACTGATTGTGGCCATTGCGTGTTTGCTGGCAAGATCAAAGGAGCAACTATATACTTAGCTCTCTTTGTTGATGATGGACTGTTGATGTCAGCTTCTCAAGAAGCAATTGATGAAGTTCTCCAAATTTGGAACAATGTTTTCAAATCACAATTGGTAACACTAAGCATTTTATTGGCCTTGAAATTGAACAAAATCAGGAAAAACACACTATAAAAATTAGTCACCGTGCATACATCCAGAAAATACTACAAATATTATGTATGGAAGATGAGAATCCGTCAACTGTTCCAGCTGAACCTTGTTTACACTTAGGCCAATGGCAGAGTTCAAGGGATGAATAAGAAAAGAATAAACTTCAATATGTGCCATATCGTGAGGTAATTTGTTCTCTTATTTTCGCTTCAAAAGTCAGTCGTACTGATATTGAATATGCAGCTAATAAAGCCAGTCGATTTCTAACTATCTATGGGCATGATCACTGCCAGGCGGTTAAGAAGATCCTCCGTTATTTAAGGAAGGGGAATAATTGATTATGGGATTGTTTACGGAGATAGTGGGAGTAACGCTACATTAATAGGTTTTACAGATGCACATTATGCTGGAAATGTAGATACTCGAAAATCAACAAGTGGATGTGTATTTTTGTTTAATGGGTGTGCTATCTGTTGGTCCTCTTATCAACAAAGAGTAGTCGCACGATAGCAATAGTAACAAGGTGGATAACATAGAATGATGGTGATAATATAAATAAAATACTTAAAAACGGATTTAACTTTGAGAGAAAAAATTAAGTTTAATCTTACTATAATAAACAACTGTCAATCTAAAATTTTACCATGCCTAACAAACGTCGGCTAAATTATAAAGCTAAAATACAATTCATAATTCAAATAACAGTTCTTTAAGTTGATATATTAGTATAAAAAAATCTTAAATCCAATCTTTGTGGATAATTATTGAAATCTTAGTAAAATTACTATAATTTTTTTAGACTCTAATTAATAGATGTCCTTTATGAGGTTAATAATTAAAATGAAGGTACGATAAAAACTTAAGACATTGCAGTCATGTCAAAGGAATGACTTTGGCCAAAAGATTCTTACCTGAGTCATTGTTAAAAAAATGTTAGCTTGAGAAAAAATATATATACATATAGTTATTACTTTAGAAGAAAATATCACGAAGTCTTTAAATTGTAGTGGAAAGGGTTCGTAAGAATATAACGTCTGCGTGGAGAATAAAACTTAAAAACAAAAATTGTTGATATCACTTCAAAAGATGTTCTGTGAGGTCATCGTTGAAACTGCGAGTGCGTCCAAAACTCATCATTGCAGAGATCTACCAGTGGTCTAAAGTTGTCGTCGCGTCTCTGGTAGTCATTTTGATGAACACTTGAAATATTATTTTAAGAAATAACTGTTAAAATCTCAGTTTTTGTTGCACTGAAAATAATATCGGTCATCTATTTAGCTTCAAGATGCCAGTCCCACTTCTCTCTTCAGATTCCCGCCTCTCGGTATTTATCGTAGAGGCCCCAATTATCTCACGGATTTAAGTTCTAAATTTGAAATATATGTCTATAAATTTGTGAAATTAAGGTATAAACAAGGAATATCTGGGGAGGGGTGGTATAAATAATAATTAAGAAGTTTGAAAAAATTCGAATCTTAACTAAATGGATGCAGAATCTGATAGTTTGAAATATGATCATTGTTTGTAAATAAAACCCAATTTATTTATTTTCCTCGCAGGCCTTTTAAAATTAAAATGCACGAGATGGATGACGTACCTGTGTCGTCACATCTGCCCAACTTGCCTTTTTGCTACAGACCATTTATTTCTTCCTCGTGTAGGGCAACCATTATGATTCTCGTAGAAGGCGTTAAAATAAAATTACAACTGATCAATATTGTTTTAAAATATGGACGGAATATTAGGACAAAACCTGGTAAATAAATATATTTCTTGTTCTGATAAAAGTATTATTATTATCTGGTGTTTTCTTCAACGCAAAGCAATGTCCGTTGAAAACAAAGTTTATTGCTCATTGGTTATATATGTCTGGGTGGGATTCGGAAGGGACGTTGGGAGTTTTTTTTATTGGTGTGGGGAGCTTATTGTCGTAGGATTAGGATGGGGCGTTGGAGTTTTTTTAAATTTATTTATTGGCGTGCATTCCACGGCGTCGGGCGCTCCTCCCACGCCATCACTAGTGAGCGATGAGAGAATCTTCTCTGCCTGGCCACTTAGGGAAGACCGGAAGAGTGTGACCACCGAGCAGCTGACAGCATATCACGGCCGTAAGGCCCTTTTCACTTTTCCTTCACTCCCCATCCTCCTTACATTGACTGCTCCCTCTCGCAAGACTCTGTTGGACTGCCTTTCACTTCACCCGCCTCCCCTCCTCAGTGGGGGTCGTCAGATGTTGCAACAAGAGTAGCTTGTTATAAATTTTGAAAGAGGGTGGCAACGAACTTGTTAAATGACCACTCTGGGACCAATGATTCGATTTCCCCCCGCCAGGAGCCTTACATTTAGACGGCGTGCACACCAGGATTTTAACCTCGATATCTTTAGCACGGCTAATATCTGTTAGAACGGCCGTACTTCCTGTACCCGTATTTGCTTCAAACATCGATCACTCTGTCACCGGCAGTCTAGTGACGTCTTAGACCATGCGACCATCGATGCAAGTATACAAAACAATATTATAAAATGCACATAAGGTCATTTACCTTGGCAACCCTAACCCCCGGAAATGGATTTTCCCTATGATGTCATTACACTGTAGCAGCCCTGATGACCCATACCCGCCACCAGTTTGGTGGCTCGACAAGACAAGTAGACACAGTACTAGATCACGATATTGAATGTCACAACGCTCTCCCCAGCAATGAGTTTTCCCGGTGTCATCACAGTCGCACCCCCCCCCCCCTATATAGTAATGGATTTTTTCCCGGTGATGTCGCAACTAGAGAGCATTGACACAGCTCTAATTATGAACAATCAGGGGCCTCGGAAGACTTACGGTGATTTATATTCCTCAGTTAGGGGCCGCTATACCCCCACCATAAAAAGTCTACTAAAATCGGTTGTTTGGTATCGTCTGTCAACCAACCCGGTAACCAGCACCTTGTATGGATCCTCCACGCACGTCAACACAAAACACTGTTCGTCGTTCAAGTTAGACGAGAAAACAAGATTGAAGACACGGCACGCCATGTGATCCAGCTCGCTTGTCCCCGAGTTGTGGACGCTGTGCAGGCGCTAAAACTTTGGGAACGAGGAACCCAGTGCTATCACGTCTCTCTCCCTACCCCTCAGTCATTTTGAAATAAGTCCATGCGTTAATAATAATTGTTTACATTTAATGTTATTGGGGAGTACTTTAGATATTTTGATAAACATTAGGTGCAGTGCTAGATATGAGCAAATCTCTTCTAGTTATGTTATAAAAATATGTTAAATGCGATCGCTATTTATTAATATTGTTTAGTGTGTTTATATATATATATTACAACTTGATTTGTATAATGGATTCTGTCTAATATTGTGCACTATTCACTATCTCTAAAGATTATATTGTTTTCCTTTCTGAAACTTATTTTATCATCTGATAATAAATTCGCCTTGAGGCCTATGTTAATTCTATGCCATTTGCTTTGCATTAATATTTAGCAATGCCCTAACTCCCTCAGCATTATTTGTCAAATGCTCATCTTTATTAATGTCAAGATAGCTTGGTCAGGATATCCGGACTTGGCATATTTCAGAGTAGGACAAATAAGGTTCCCTGATGATATTCTTTAATTCTTCCTGTCACAACCTTTTCACTGTGGCTGGTTTCTTGAGCGTACATGGCACGTACATTCTAGAACGTGCTGTGTGCTTAGTGGGACCGATTGAGCGACAAGATATTAATTTTTGGGAATTTATATCAGTTCAAACTGACGAAACACTGGATATATCTTGTAGGTCTCAATTAAGTGTGATATTTCGATACTAGAAAGACGTTGATGTCGAAATTGTTTTTGTGTCTTTTCAAAAACAAGAGTACTATTTGAAGTTATTATGGCTGTTATTAAAGATTGATGAAGTGGCTGTTATGACTGGCAGTCAATGTGGACTTCAAGCTTTATAACACTCTCCTTGTGCTATGTTTGTTCACTGTTATGCTCATCAATTAACTTTGGTATTGCTGCACATATCTAAAACAATCTAATTCATCTATTTGTATATTATCTTACAGCATTTCATACATTTTTTAGTAAATCAATTAAAACAAGTGAACTTTTGAAAGAGTTAGGCATTAAATTATACCTTAAGTACAATACGTTGGACTTATCATTCCTGAGCTACATAAACAATCAATGCTCATTCATTATGAAGATCTAAATAGTGTTCTAAGCCATATAATAGATAATTCAGACTCTAACAACAGTGCAATCCACCTTAAATGAAGTCTAGATGATCAAACTTTTGTGTTTCTACAACAAGATTTTTGTTTTTACTACTCATCTTGTCAACATTTTGCAAGCAAAGTCTACTTCAGATGTAGCTTTGTACAACAATGAAGTTAGGATATTAATAAGTAATATTGAGAAATTAAGAAATGATGACACTATCAAAACATGTTGTGATGAGAGTAGGGCACTTAACAAAGATCTATGTTTCAATGACATTGTGATTCAGTCCTTAGGAAAATTGACTTATGAAAAGTATTGATTCTTAGTTGGTTGAGCTGCAAACACTATTTGGTAATTTTAATTTTGTTGAGCTTGTTTGTGAAAATAGATTCAAAGAATTTTCTACTATTTTTCCTTAAAATAAACTAAAGAGACTTGTTAATCGTTTTATTTTTTAATCATGAAAACCTCGAACATGAATTAAGAAATATATTTTGTGATCCTAATAAGCGAGTCCCTCCCCAACAGTTTCTAGCATACATCATTAAAAATAGCCTGAGGGAAGTGTATGAACAAGTGACAAAACTTCTTCATTTGGTGTTGACATTTCTTGTTATATCTGTCAAGTTGTAATGATATCGATTTTTTCTGTCTTTATTAATATTTCTTCTTTTCAGTTAATATAAAGTTAACTCATCTTTCTAGACTACAGCCATGTTTATTTTTTCTTTTGTTTAGCTGCACGTGTCAGAAGCATGGTTTGGTTTCCGGGTTGTATTACGCAGTAATTTAATAACAGGTGTAGGGTGACGCCGCGTCCGTTTTTTAATTTGCGCGCTCATAGAAAATAACCCCATTGGTCGATGGCAATAAAGCAAAGAGTGGTTCTGGGTTCGAGAGTGTGAACTACGGGGTTCACACTCCTCGGCTCAACAAGACGCTAGTTTTGTAGACGCACATTCTTCTTCTTCAAACGGCTTCCCCGCTTGACGTATAGTGAAGTAGGCGTGCTTAGGAGGGTCATATCATAATGTTTGAATAGATGGGCATACTATTGATGTTCTATTTGATGTCATAAATCATGTAGTGTTTATAAGTTTGACGAACTGTAATTTTACAATAATGTACAATAAACTTAACTATACTTTGAAATATACGGAAGTTTAGTATATACATACTAGTATCCACGCATACAACTTTAAATTTGGAGTACAATTAATAGTAACAACGTGAGATGTTACGAATGGCGCACAACGTGGCAGCAGTTAAGATCAACAGTAGAGATACCAAAAATGGCATCTCAACGAGGGGTTAGTGAGGTTACAAATGGCATCTCAACAAGGTAACAATTAACGACAGTGTTACATAGTGCATTACAATTGGCGCCAAAGTGGGGCATTAGCAGATAGGAGTTTGTACATTACAATTGGCATCCCAACGTCAAGAGTTTCAGTATGTTACAATTAGCGTTCCAACGCGAGGACAAAGACAATACGTTACAATTGGGGTCTCAACGCAGGGGCACAGCAACAGTACGTTACAATTTGGGGTCTCAACGCAGGGAAACAGCAACAGTACGTTACAATTGGGGTCTCAACGCAGGGAAACAGCAACAGTACGTTACAAAGTTAAAGAAGTAATGAGCGCTTTAAAACGAATAAAAACCTTTTTAAGAAACTCTATGACAAACAAGAGACTATTAAATTTAAGTGTTTTAGCTATTGAATAAAAATTATTAAACCGGTTATCACGGGAAGATAATTTGAGAGAAAACGTGATAGATGTATTTTTCGAGAAGAACCGTCGAAGAGTTAATATACAAGAAGATCCAAGGTAACATTATTTTTTGTCTATTTTCAGTCATCCCTCCTTCATAGCGTTAGCTACGCCACTGCTACTTTGAGCTGCATAAATGCTTGCTCTAAATCTATTTTTGAAAACTTGTTCCTCCTGATAGTTGTGCGAAAGCCTCTGAAGCTGTAAGGGGTATGCATCAGAAAGGTTTTGTTCAGTGTTGCCCTGTAATCCGCACAAAGACCAAGCTCCCCATTTTACTTTTCAATAACTAATGATGTGGTCAATCTAGAGTATGTCACTGGCTCATACACCCTTAGATCAACTAAGCTTTGAATTTTTTTTATATCCAATCTGTCTCTTAACGCAAATGGTACTTGCATGGCCTTGCAATATTTTGGCGGTATAGATGGATCCAGCTCCAGTATCACCATAGGCCCATTAAACTCTCCAAATGTGGGGAATACACTCCAGGGTATTTTGCACTGTAACCTTATTGTTTGTCCTGTATCCATGCACCGGTAATTCTTATTGACTAGTAATGCTGGTAGGGCTTTGCTCCGTGTTAGCTACAGTGTTGTCTAGAACATTAAGCCCGTGAACCGTGAGCAAAAGGGGCTCAAACCATAGTCTTTCAAGTAGACTGGGTCCATGGCCTATGGCTACTTCCAGGTTAGGGTCGCTCGTCTTTCTTTAAATTGAAACTCTACTGATTTTGGACCTGGTAGCTGAAGTGGTGTGTCAGCTGCCCAGGTACACACATCCACGTCCAAGGACTAACTTGGGTTGGTGGGGCCGCAATGATAAGTTTCCTCCGAAATGGGTGTCAGGGCTGCCCCCATGTCTACCTCCATGGTGTGAAACATACGGCCTATGCGCAGGGGCTGTTGGCGAATTTCCTACTTGAGGTTGTGACCCTGTCGACGCATCCGCTGGAAGGTAGACTTATGTTGGAGCTGGCTATCAATTCCATAATATAGCTCCGTGTGTTGTTCCTTCATTCTGTACATCCCCTACATATTTTCTGGCAGCTTCTATTACTATTTTAAATGTCAGGTTGAACCTGACAAAGAATTGTTGTAGCTGAATGTCAGCCAATCTGCAAACAAACTGATTACGAAGCATCTTTTCCATTACCACCTCACCGCAAAACCCACAAACATCAGCAATTCGGTGAAGATCAGTGGAAAACAAATCTATACTTTACCCTATTTGCTGGTGTCAGCAGGTCAACAGGTGGTACTACTTTACTACCTCGTTTGATCAAGGCATGAATCATGTAGTTAGCCAATTGTTCAGTTCTACCAATGGAATCTAACTCAAATCTACCAAACCCTTCCTTCACCTCTGACAAGACATCTTGTGAATGTGAGGAATGCCAGGCCTCCACCGTGGTTCGGATTCCACGCTAAACTGTAGGTCCTGCATTTCATCTCACAATCACCCTACCATTACACATTAGCGTAAGTGCGTATAACCCGAACGGGTAGTAAGACGCAGTGCTAATAATAATAATAACTCAAATCACTTGTCCCGAATTTGTCACAGATAATTTTTAACGTACCCTAAACACAACTACACAAGAAATTGGCTCTCAATAATTAATAATGTCCCAAACTAATTATTAAATAATACACACACAGAACTTAACTGAAAATTATAAGCATCCATTTCCACTATCTCGTCACCATCTGTTACGTATGCGAGTGCTAGCTGAGGTCACATTATAACCGCTAATAGGGTCACTTACGTCACAGACACCATAACGCTACACTCGTTTGTCTGTGTCATGGCAGCTATGCACTTCAGTTGTTTACAATGCTTTTTGGTGCACAATACTTTTATTACATACTACAAAAAACATTTCCTTAAACCTCACCATCATCCCTATCTCATTAGTCAGTGCATAGTCCGGACACATAGTAATTCAGTGTAAAAGAAATCACTGATCTGATAATCGGACTAGGGATGTGGTATCAAAAGAAAAGTATTGTTATAGAAATTTTAATCTGGATTTAAAAAAAAATCTAGTATCAATAAGCTCTTACCTGCTTTGGTGGGTGCATGGTCTAACACAATAATCTCATGTTTGACTAGACTGCCAAAGACGGGGAGATCAGGGTTCAATCCTGATTGGGTGTATTTAGTATGGTTTTCACTAAATGGATTCCCACTCTCCCACCACACAATAAAGGTCATTTCATCTAGATAAAGCCTTTCTAATCCCTAACCCATTATTGTAATTAGTGCATAGGCGTATAACCTGAACAGGTAGTAAGATGTGGTGTTAAAATAGTCTCTTCCACTTTTGCATCATCAATATATTTTCATTTTTATTTAAACCCTGAAAATTAAAATAGTTTTTAATGATCATGCACAATTTGTGATTTCCACCTAACTTATTTTTGTTACCATCAGAGAAACCAGAACCCCAATTTGAAACAATTTTTTTAAAGTTCCGAGTCTTACTAATCGTTTGGGCTATACGCTTTTAGTACTATTCACGCTAATGGGTTAGGAATTGGGAAGGGTGAATTTAGACAGAGTTAACCCGCATTTTCGTGGAAGGAGTGGAAAACCCTTTAGGAAATACCATCCTCAGTTCCCCCAACTGAGATTTGAACCTCAAATCTCCACGTCCTCGGGAGTCTATCTCAACACGAAACTAGTGTGTTAACTAACTACACCACTGGGGTGGGTTCCAACTGTTGGAATATTGGTATTCTTTTATAACGAGTTGCAGTTGAATAGTGCAGCCATCTTTAAGCGTGCACAGTGTCTATCTTTACCAGATAATATACAGTCGAGTCATGGCCGTTATAAGTTTGGGATGCACATCCATAACTTCTTCACTTGTAATTTTATTGTGATGACTAATGTATGTTTTCGTGTTTATTCGGTTAGGTCATCTGCTTAATGACACCTCTTCCACAAAAAATGAAACATCCAAAGAGTTAATTTCATAAGTTTATGTTTCATTAATATAAAAACTATTAAAACCAAAACATAATTAAGGACAAATTGTTTGTTGTTTAAGTTTAGAAAGACAATGTTGACAACTCCACACATTAAATTGTTTGGGGAATGGATACATGATAGTAGATATGGGAGGTTTTGCTTGATGTCACTACCACCCCTACGGTGGCAAATGGACCTTACATTAAGAATATTTGACCCATCATCATATAGAGTTCAAATAAATGAAATATAACAACTTAAAGATGGGAATCAAACCCAGGACCTTTGGCTTTTTAATAAAATATCTTATGTATCAGGATGGGGTTGGACCACTACCGAAACACCCTTCACCCCTGGCTATGTGTCGAATTATAAAACAAATGATATATTACATTATGATATACAGTCTGGCCCCCATATCCGATCAAGGAACATATTACCCGCGAATATGGGGGCTCTATTGTAGTAATTTGTAGCCCAGCATGGTAAATCTTCATTCCAAAATGTCTAAGGCCAATAAAAAGCTTCTTAAATTAATGTTGTTTCCTTTCGATTAAATCTTTTTTTTGAAATTGCCATTGAAAGAATCATTTCACGAATCTATCTATATAGAGAATAGAGTAAATGGAAGTAAATATCAGTTTTTCAAAAAGAGTGAATCCAATATTGGCTCAGTTGAGAAACAAAATCTTATCCATTATTCTTATTGGCAAGACAATAATTGAGCCTCCAATTATTAATTAGGTTAGTTCAAATATTTCACCTCCATTATGTTTATGCGATTATTAAAATATACACATTTTTATTAAAAATGTATAGTAGTTGTTAACATTTAATTATATCCTTATAAATGTTTATGCTCTAACTAAGTACAGCTGAGAATTTCAACACCCAATCCACATACCACTGATGGTTTCACTTAGTAGGTTATTAGATGGCCACCCACCAAAACCTTTGAGTATCTACCATAAAACCCACATATGGCCAATATTTACACTTTCATTGTTAATAACCTGATATAACATATGGTTTCAAAACCTGCCAAATACATAAGTCAGTAACCCCTTAATTAGCATAATTTACTCCATTCACCCCATCAAGACACTCACACCTGCAAATTAGACACTTAATTTACCAACTAGAATGCCAACACTAGTGAAACTCTCCTTAACACCGAATATAAAAACCCACCAAAGTCAGTCTCAGCAAAAGCCTCCACTCATATGGCCTAAAGTTTGAGGCTGATACACCGTCAAAGTCATAAAATCCTTCAACATATTCCAATACAATTAAAACTGGCACATCTATGGATCATTAAACATAGATATTGATTAATTAGCCGACATTAAAATCCTATTGCAACCTTAGCATCAAATGTCATTCATGTATAAATAGCAAAACCTCGAGAGAATGGATAGTCAACAAGAAAGAATTCCATTTTTAAACAGCCAAGCTGGCATCAATGAAGCCAACTTTATGTTTAGTACTATCTCATGAGGAAGGGTCCATTTTTCTGAAATTCTATAGTATGTATTTAATTATATGCTATAACATGCTTAATGAAATTTAGCTCATATATATTAATTATATAAATGAAACACACCAAAGTACACATCATACAACTATTTAGATGACAAGCATAATACTTATGTCATAATCCAGTAAAAATTACTTTATTAAATAGAAACAGGATAGTCGTTTATAAGAACATCGAAGTTCTCAAACTATTAAAATATATCTCTATGCATCATATTATTATTTATAGTTAAGGAATGATTTTTTACCTGGTGGGTAGATTCAAATCACAGCCTTATTTTGAAACCGTTTGATTTTAAAAGTAAAAAAAAAAGAGCACTGACACCAAAAGAAGACTGTTGTTTATTCATTTCCCACTTTTTTCCCTTCAGGTTGTCAAACAATTGATAGATTGATGAGTACACATATTAAAGCTGAAAAATGTATTGCATAATTCATTAAATACTTTTCGAAAAATTTGTTTATAAAGATAAATGAAGATTTTGTGCCAGTGCTGCTAAGATTGGTAAGTTATATACCCTCTTACATTAATCATAATCAAATGTACCTCAATCAACTCAATCTCTCAGATGTAATTGTATATGTCTGCGAAGTGCATCCTTATAACCAAACAGTTTGTTACATATATGACACTGAAAAGGACGAATAACCGATAACTTATGACCAAAAGGAGAAGGCTTTGTCTCCACTATAAACGGACGGGTTTTATAGTGTTGAGTCATCTTACTTTGGCTGCCATCAGACACTGAATGAAATTGTTTAATATGCGACACATACGCTCTTTCATTAAGAAAGGATATTCCACATTTACGACAACAAAGCTTACGATTGCTGTTCACACCTCGAAGAGCTTCAACACAATTTTCTATCTCACATGTTGAGGAAGTCGAAACATTTTCACTGCCTGTTGCCGAGTTTTGTTCAACGCCCGACATGTGTGTGTCAGGAGCACAAGAAGAGTCGGCCATTACTGACAAGTAGTAATTGTCATTTGTTTCAATATCAGACGAGACACTGTCTGTCGACTGTAATTGAGAAGTAGTTTTCTGAGCAGTATTTTCAAGGTCAAGCCCTAAGTTGGAGCTTTTATTCAATGTATTACTTGAAACTTCTGGAGTGTTCATAAAAGTGTTATCTTGTATCAATATTTTGTGTGTGCGTAAAGATGTACTAGGAGTTGATTTATAAAAAGACGTCTCACTTTTTTTAACAGATTTGTCATCATTATAAATGTTTTTTGTAATCATTTTAGTATATGACAATGTACCATTATTATCATTTTTTAGCTGAGAACATATTTCCATGTCTTGTCTTTCTACGTTGGTTGTGTTTTTATCATAGTTCATACTTTTATCAACATTGATACTTTCCTTATTAACATCAGTCAAAACGTTTGTTTGATCTTTAATAACCTGACCTGTGACATCACCACAAGAAACATTTACACTTTCTTCAGCAGTATCTCTCACTTTGTCTTCATTTGTCCACAACCTAATTTCAGGCACTAGCATTTCTTGATAACTATGATGTTCGTCCAAGTGGACAGCAAGTATCTCAAGTCCAACACACACCTCGTCACATACAGGGCATTTTAGACTGCCCCAAATGTATCGAGATATATGCTGCTGGAGATCCACAAGTGAGAACTGCTTCTCACAACACATTGGACAGAGGAAAGTTTGTGGCTCACCTGAAAAATCCCCAAAATATTGAAACATAATTGGGGTATTACTTTAAAGACATGTTGTAAATCTTAAAAATAAATTAAATACTTTGATTTAGCTGTGAGTAATCCTACATATGAAATTATTTCTCATTTAAATCGATTTTAAGATTTTGAACATTTGAATAACATACAGATGATACAATTTTGTCCATAGCAGCAAAGATTGAGAGGAGCAAACTAAAATTTTGATAGCAAGCAAACCTGCTTCAGCGGTCACATGCTCTAAATAAGAACTCACTTTTGCAAAAGACTTTACTGCTCATGACAGGGAGATCGAGGTTTGAATCTAAATCGGGTGTATGGCGGTGTGTGTGGCTCCCCCCACCCCACACTTTTTTCCACTCTTCTCCCAAGAAAATTTGGGTACACATCCTCTAAATTCAACCTTTCTAATCTCTAAAAAAAATCAGCATATTCGTACTTGTTCATACAACATAAAGTGATAGTAAGATGTGAAGGTTAAAATAAAATACACATATAATAAATTTGCACCTTTTCTTATTTTTGGAATTAATATACTGATCTCACATTCACAAAGACAAAAACTGATAAATCAAATGTTCATAATATTTTCTAAAAAAGTAACTTGAGACACCTTTCAAGTTGGTCGCGTGATCAGGTGTAATAAGTTAAGTTTGTTGAGTACCAGAACCTTGTAGGAAGATAAAGTTAATAAAGTTGCTCATATGTACTTCTAACACTCAGACAAAAAGAATATGGGTGATTAATTTTTATCATATAATTCACAGTGTAGGCTTGGCTAAAAGGTTTTTGCTCAGAAATTTACATAAGAAATCTGAATTGAAGAATCTTACCATTTAAAATAATGATCGAGTTAAGACATTTATTTTATGGAGGAAGACTGGTGACCTCTTTAAAATACATGCCCCTTGTAGGCCTACCGTGAACAGTCAAGAAGGATTTCTGAAGGTTTGTATACTGGTACAGATAATAACAATACTAAACAATTTACTACTAATGTTGGAAATATATTATAGCTACAGGTTACCACTGTTTTAATTGGCTTTAATATTCTGGATCCATAGCAGTTACCTTTTTGTGGGTCTATATTTGTGTTTGATAAAGGTAAAATGGCTGAAATATGTGAGAGTTTTGTATTTCGAATTTATGTCACTTTTAGAGGGAAGGAAGATGTCACCAAGAAGAATTAAAATCTTAAATACAAAGATTCTCTTGACAAAGGAGATCCAATATTTTTAATGATGTGATAAAATTGCTACTTATTCCTATTTTATTTACACGTGAATCCAAACAATTTTTTTCACACCCAGAAAACTAATTAAAATGTTTTATTGACTTTATTTAATCCAAATATTTGTTGATAAAATTATAATTTAGTCATCGAAAAACTTATTTTGAAAGGAGTTTTTTTTAAACAATGAAAAAGTTTGAAAAATTCAAGAGGATTAGCCTTTTATTTAGTGAATTTGAGTAAAAAAACCTATAAATTGTTAAAGGGTGATCATTTGTCATGGATTAAAAAAAATCTCCTTTTAGGATGCTAGTTTTTTCAAATTTTGAAATAGCAGCGCGCGGAATCTTACAATAGAATCATTCGGTCGATACAAATAATTTAAAATGTATGTTATATTTAATAATCGATTAACTTTCAAATTCTTAATATTTAAATAATATTTATTTTCTTTTAAGCTTTATATTTTGTTAAAAATATAATTGTGTTCTGTAATTATTTATCTATGGTTGTGTATCAAACTAACAAAAATCAAACATGCTACAACTAATATTGTTAAAACGAATCTGTCTCTGATTAGCGTGAGTATGAAATGGCCAAACTATGGTATCAAAGCACTTACTCTCTAAACCATTCTCAGGAATGCATGGTGCATCAGATAATGGGTCAACCTCTGTTTGAAAGTTTGTTGGCAGCTGTGCCAAGTTATCTGAAATACATACAACAAAGATCATTAGCAATAAAGTATTATTTTTTCATTATATAGTTAGGTTATTAATTTCTGTGCATGTTTAGGTTTTAGAAAGAAGATAAATTGCTGCCCGATTATATAAAATTCACACAGTGTTGGTTGGCATAAAAAAAGTTGTGTTGGATATATTAAAACACCTGTTAAATTCATATCTCTATCTGAAATAAGATTTAAGTTCATTAACACTGTCAGAGTACAAAGATTTATTTTTAAAATATTACTGGTGAAGATTTGATTGAGTTGTAAAATGTTATATCTTCACTTTTGCTTTCGTTAGTCTAACTCAATATGAATGCTTTCAAGAGTTAATGCCTCCC
>CABFOW010003723.1:12837-68685 GCA_902141385.1 Timema californicum | reverse complement strand
CTCTGACAAGACGTATATTAATCACAACTTGTGAATGTGAGGAATACCAGGCCTCCAACGTGGTTCGGATCCCACGTTAAACTGTAGGTCCTCCATTTAATCTCACAATCACCCTACCATTACATATTAGAGTAAGTGCGTATAACCCGAACGGGTTGTAAGACGCGGCGCTAATAACAATAATAATACATAAGAGAACTAGATTAAATATAGTCTATAATGTGTCAAAACTATATATATAAAATTTTATATATATATATAAAATCAATTGCCTACAACTACATTTATAAGTGTATTTTAAGTTAATGAGCATGATCAAGCCACGTTTGATCTCGTTTTAAGGCAGTGAAAAGCAAATATCCAATAACGCACGCCTCTAAAGTGATGTCAAAATACACAATCTAACTAACCGATGTATTTTAACAGTCTTTGACGAAAGATAAAAATATATATGTGAATACCATTACTGCCTGGAACCCAAACAATAACAAAGTGGTTCAATTATTCCCCGTCCTCTAGAACTCATACAGGACCCGTGGTTGATCGCAATTTGCTAGCACGGCAGTCAGCGAATTATAAATGTAGGGGATGAGTAAGGGTGGCTGGAGGCACTTTATTCCCTTTATATATCTTCGCTCTTGCCTGTATTAAAGTCTCACGCACATTTTAGGGCGTCATTGGCACTCCAGATAGTTGATTCTGTTCTATCTAAGCAACGTTATGGCATACCCAATTAATTTTTTACTAAATAAAATAAAAAAACAACCAGCTAAACATATGATTTTGACACACAAGTAAAATTGCGAAATGGATTGACAGCGACTTTATATTCCGTAAAAAAAACTAATCACACCCATCCACTGGAATAAATTGATTGAAAAACTGTAATGCCATGTTTAAAAGAATATTAATATAATGATTCTTGAGTTCCAAAATTTGAAGTTAAGTTTTATAGTTCTTTATGTAAAAGTAAGCTTGCTCCGGTGGTTTCATAGTCTAAGGCATTGGTCTTGTGATATACTAGACTGGTGATGACAGGGGTATCGCAGTTCGAATGTTGGCCGTGTGTACTAAGGGTTATTATTCCAAATGAGTTTCCACTCTCCTTTCACACAAATGTGGGTACACTTCCTTTAAATTAAACCTTCCTCATCCCTAGCTCATTAGCTTAATTAATACATAGGCGTATAACCTAAACATGTAGTAAGACACGCTGCTAATAACACATTCGATTTCTAGGTATGTGGCATATTAATACAAATCATAAAATGAAAGAAAAAGCTTTATAATTTTAAAATATAAATATTTGCTTCTTAAGACCCACTTCAGAGGCCACGTGGTCTAACGCGCAACTCTTGTATTAAACTAGACTGCCGAAGACAGGGAGATCAGGAATCGATTCCGGTTGGGTGCACTGAGGGTGTTTTACTTAAAAGGATTTTCCACTATTCCATTAACGCAGATGTGGGTGCACTTAATCTATATTAAACTTTAATAATCCCTAACACATTAACGTAATTAGTACATAGGCGTACAACACGAAGGGTAGAAAGATGTGTTGCTAAAATAAACTCTATACGAAGGGCTTCACTCTTTACAACTCTGTGATACTGGTTGCATTACGGTCAATCGCAGGAGAAACTTTGAAAAATATGTTTTTTTGATTTATAAATATTATTTGACACAACTTGCTATTATTAATAATTAAATTAATTTAACACTAGGAAAGAGAAAAGTGTGAATTTTAAGAAGAACCATTATATTTGTTTAAGATACACATCAAGAGACAGCAGTATATACTATAGGTGACCTGGCAGTTTAGGGGTAAAAGTGTTGGACTTCAATGCTGAGGGTTTGGGGTTCAATACTCGGTCCCGACACAGATTCACCTGATTGCCAAACCTTTCCTTCACCTCTGACAAGACGTGTATTAATCACAACTTGTGAATGTGAGGAATACCAGGCCTCCACCGTGGTTCGGATCCCACTTTAAACTGTAGGTTCTCCATTTCATCTCACAATCACCCTACCATTACACATTAGCGTAAGTGCGTAAAACCAGAACGGGTAGTAAGACGCGGTGCTAATAATAATATTAATAATAATAACAGTATATTGTGTACATTTAAACTGTTCAGGAACGAATTTCAACCCTAATATTCAGAGCAAGGTTTTGGTCAAGAATCCAAACCTAATCGTTGCTCATGTTCTCTTTGATGTCTCATCTTTATTAGATCGTTACTCCATTTGCTTAGCCCGATGGCCATTAATAATAAAATATTTGTTTATGTGATTTTTTGCTACAGAAATAATTATTCAAATATAGTGTTTGGGGTCCATTTTACATAATATGTATGATTATTTTTTTTAAATAAATTAGTTTAAAGGTAATTACTGGTAACAAATTTATAAAACTTGAGATTATTTGAAAATTGCCTCAAATTGGATATCTGGTAATGGATTTTCATGATAACTAAGAGTATTTTTGCATATTAAAAAAATTTGAGAATGGTTAGAAAATTTTTGAAAATTCGACATTTGTTAAATATATTTGTGTATAAATAGGCAAATTGTGTTTCTTTAAAAAAAAAATTAACACATACTCAGGTAACATTCAACATCTTTATTTTATTTAATCAAACATTCACATAGATACATATTATTGAAAAATTCTGATCTGAGAATACAGGCGTGTATTTGTGAGGGACTAAAGAACTGGAGAATTCTACCCCAGGATATTTAGAAATTTCAAGTTGAAAAATGTGATATTTTATGTATGTTTTGTAGTTAAATTTTGTAAGTAGCCACCTCGTAATCGCGGTGTTAAAAGGTTTGAAAACATCCTGAATATGGAGACTCCAAAGTTTAATTAAGACCCATACACTTTCTCTCTCTAACACTATGCGTAACACAACTCTAATTGTTAATAGGCATATCTCACTCTTCTAATTAGTATTAATATTATTAGCACTAAGTTTTACTACCCGTTCGGGCTATACGCACTTACGCTAATGCGTAAAGTTAGGGTGATTGTGAGATGAAATGGAGGACCTACAAATTAGCGTGGGATCCGAACCATGCCAGGTCACCCCTCTTCTAAATAAAGTAACTCTGTACCTTAATAAAGTTAAAATACAAATGGTTGGATGAAAACATTAATTTACTATTTCAGAGCATATATACTATGAAAATATTAATTAAAATCACAATGGAAAGAGAATAGATATAGAGAAATTAAAAATTTACCATACAATTCAGGCACTTGTTTAAGTTCTGATTCTCCCAGCTATCCAGTTAATTTATGTACAAAATCAGCTCTTATCTTTTTCTCTACAAACTTGTCCACCACAACCGCATTTTTGGCATCTTTGGCTTTAAATTAAGTTCTCCGAGTCTTTTTTTATTTCAATCGATAGTAGCTCTAAGAAGTTACCCGCCTCGGTGGCGTAGTTGGCTAACGCACTTGTCGTGTTGAGCTCGACTGCTGAGGACGGGTAGATCGAGGTTCGAATATCGGTCGGGTGAGTTGGGGGTGGTTTTTTCATAAATGGCTTTCTACTTGGAGATCGAGGTTCGAATCTTGGTCGGGTGAACTGGGGGTGGTTTTTCCTAAATGGTTTTCCACTCTCCCTCCACGCAAATATAGGGTTTACTTCCTCTAATTCAACCTTCCCAATTCCTAATCTATTAGAGTAATTAGTACTTAAAGCGTATATCCCGAACGGGTAGTAAGACGCGGTGCTAAATATTATTATTATTATTATCTAAGAAGTTTAACCTCACTTGGCCCTGCGTCAACCTAAAGTGGGTTTTTATTCATTTCAAAGCAGCAAATGTCCTTGAATAAAATCCATTGGTCATAATCTCGAGATAGATTTTATCACGATCACAATAATTTATCTTATACAAGAAGGTAACAATACAGTCAAGCTTATAAATTATTTATTTAAACAGGCTTCTTTTGAGTTTTTTTTATTCCTATTCTCAAAAACTCATAAGCACACATCACGTAATTTTGCTATTTGGTTTTAACCATCTCATTTTAATCATTTTATACCCCATATTCTCCAACTGTTGATAGGAAGGAATGCCGGGTAATTTGTCGAGTTTGATTGTGACACAAAGAAATGTCGACAATCAGCTTGTGCCAGGAAGAAGATGGTAGACAGTATTGTGGAGTCGTGTTACCCCCGCCCACCTTTGTGTTACATAGAACCTGCTTTACATTTCAATGTCATGTGAGAGAGATGGATAAACATGGCGTCATAATTTAATTACCTTTAGGAATCTCCACAGAGAATTTCTCCGTAACAATTCCTTGTAATTGGATTTTTGTGTTATGGCGGGAGAGTAGGACATGGGGAAATGTAAGTGTTTTTCAGTTTTTATATCAAAACTTCTTTTTGGACAAATTCATAAGAAATTCTCCAGTAGAACAACAGTTGTTGAATATTTGTCATGATCATAGAAGCATTAGACGAAAATCTTTACAAATAAAGATGCATAGAATTCCAGGACACCTTTGATAAACATTCAAAAACTGTTGATATCACCACGTAAAGAAAATTAAATTCTATATTTTTTATTGGAACAATTTTTTTATTTATTTTAACAAAAAAAGTTTTGATATAAAACCTGCAAGAACACTGACTTTTTCTTGCTTCCCTTGCACTCCCATCTTACTGGTGATAGACTCATATGAACATCGAAAATAACAATAACATTACCTGAATCGGTGGACAAGTGGACTAAATGTCAGTCTATCTAGTTTGTCTGTAATGGGAAGGTTGGGGTTCAAATACTGGCTGTATGAACCTAGATTCTATCTAAACACCGTTTACAACCATCCCACAACACCAAATTCTTCTTTCCTTATCCATAAACTTTTAATGTAGTTAAATGCGGATATCCAAGACGATAAGTAAGACTCGGTGTAAATGAATGGTACGGCTCACTGCAAATACTTTATCGCTCCTTTACCTTAAACTGTAGACATTAAATTAAAACTCGTGGGATATGCGAAATTTGATTGGCTAGAAATTATCGACGACTTCTTATTGGCTGATGAAAAGGCCGTACATGATAAAGTTATTGCATTACGCTTAAGAAAATTGAGTTTAAAACCACTTTTTGCACAATACATTAGTCGCTATTCAATATATATCAATTATAAACGTCCTAATTTTAAATTATGTCTCTCGCTAAATGCTATGCACTATTCGCTATCAGTAATGCGTTATGCATGAATATAAACCCAGCCTCGTTGCCAAAGAAAAATATTGTTTCTTTTCAAGTTATACTTAAAACGCATGTAAAAACCAATCATAAATAAATTACCCTTAAATAACATCATAGTTTGTACCCTCATAACAAGACCATTCGCTTGTTTATATCAGTGGCATTGAAGAAATGTCGAAACTCTCGTACTATATGTGCATGGCTACGCAATACTGATATTTATATGTGGTTTTATTTCACTGACCCTGTTTGCATTTTCAAAGATAATACCAATTCGTTTTTATATTGGCATGGAATGCTTGTCAAAATAAAATGGTAGCTTTTATTACGAGAGTGGAATTTTAATATCCTACAAATAATGAAATGGTATGTAAACCATATATATATATATTGCCTTTATAGGTCAATGATGGACAAACTATATATACATATTGTTTTAGCGATAAAGTTTTAGCGATGTATAAAATTGTGCGTAGCTCACATAAATAATGTAGAAACAGAGAATTTTACGACAACGTAAGGATCGATCCTTATCGAGATCGTTAGTGATGAAAACCATAATTGGAGATTGATAGCTCACAAATAAAATGAAGTAAGGATAAACCAGTCTCGTAAATGTTAGCGATTAATATTTTTGGACTTAGTACGCACAAATAACATTTAACCACAGCTTTTTAAATTTTATAGAGCAAAAGCATTTTACAATATCCAAGCTATTTGTTGATCACAGTTATAGATGCATCTAAATATAATATAATTTATTATTAATTATTATTATTGTTATTATTATTATTATTATTATTATTATTATTAGCACCGCATCTTACTACCCGTTTGCGTTATACGCATATAATATAATTTAAATATAAAAATGACACCCGGACATGGCAATCGGTACTAAGCCAAAGGTCCCGAGTTTGATTCCCGTGTCCGAGAATCATTTTTATATTTAAAGTATACGATATTTAGATGCAATTATAACCATAACTAACAAATATTAATTATTGCTTTGCTATTTAATTAATCATGATATGTACATTCGAACAGTTGTATTTTGTACAATTGGCAGTATAAAGCCAATTACCGAGTCGAAGGTGGTTGCGTTATCAGATAGATCGTGATCTTAATACATTACAAACACACACACATATATATATATAGTCGACGATTTCCACACGTCTATCACAGACTCAACCTTAAAATATGAGTGAGGAATGGCCCTGGGCACTGTAATACTATAGATTAGAACGGTTAGAGCATTATCTTATCAATCCTGAGGTACCGGGTTCTATTCCCATGTCCTGAGGTCCTTTTTCAGTTTGAAGTATATTTTACAATGAACTAAGATTTGGATATAGTATTGGGATATCTTTGAGTTTTTAATGAACGAGTATCAAACCTGGACAGCTATCTGGATAGGTCAATGGATATAGTATTGGGATATCTTTGTATTTTTAATGAACGTGTATCAAACATGGACTGTTATCTGGATAGGTCAATGGATATAGAAACTACACGTTAACTCAAAGGCCCAAAGTTTGAATCTATAAACGTTTAAATTCTGAAAATATAATGTATTTTACTATCAACAATTATTTATTTTAAGAAACCTAAACCATATATCATGATTCTTTACCCCCAGCATCTTAGTTCCTTTCCAGGCTATGTGTGTTTTAGTTACAATGATGGGTAAGGGAGAATTATGGTATGATCGAGAGTAAATGTAACCACACTTGCGTGGAAATAATATGAAAACCCCATCCAAGAAAAATCACCCTCAGGACACCAGGCCAGGATTCGACTCTAGACATATACTCTGCTAGAAAACCAAACTTGTATTACTATTCAATTATTTATCACCACGTCTTAATACCCGTTTGGGTTAAATGCTTGTTACTATTATTATTATTATTAGCACCGCGTCTTACTACCCGTTCGGGTTATACGCACTTACGCTAATGTGTAATGGTAGGGTGATTGTGAGATGAAATGAAGGACCTACAGTTTAACGTGGAATCTGAACCACGGTGGAGGCCTGGTATTCCCCACATTCACAAGATGTATTGTCAGAGGTGAAGGAAGGGTTTGGTAATAAGATAGCTCTATGCCGGGACCGAGGATTGAACCCCGGCCGCCAGCACAGAAGTCTGACACCTTACCCCTAGACTGCCAGGTCACCAATGCTTTTTACTAATTACACGAAAGGTTTTAGGGATTATGAAGGTTGTACTTAGAGAAAGTGTTCCAACATTTGCGTGGAAGGAGAGTGGTATACCATTTTGGAAAAAAAACATTCATTAGACTCGACCAAGATTCGAACATCGATCTCCCTATCATCGGCAGTATAGTCTACCGTGAGAATAGCACCTTAGATCATGCGGCCACCAAAGTGGGTGCTAGACTTTATGAACCTGACATCTAATCCACGAGACCACTGATGTATGATATATCCTGAATAATGTCGCATTTAGTTCATTCGCCAGGTACTTGAACTTTATTTCTAACCCCATTTTGTTTGGAATGAGTTTGTTTCAAAACATTTTCTAGAAAAGAAGAAAGTTTTCCACGAATCTATAGGTCTTGTTTGTTATATTGTATTTTCTTGTATTCGCTTTATTTGTCTTCTTCTTGTTCAAATAACAAACTCTATATTTACATTTATCAGGCGGGAATCCCAGCACTCCAAATTGAATAGCGCGTAACAAATCACAAATACATGTTTAAACACGCATATTAAATAGAGCTATAGGTTGATCCATTACGAATAGATACAAAGTTACTGAGAAAATATGGCCTATATTTAGTGAAAAGGCTCAAAACATTTTGAGTTTTAAAACATAATTATACCATCCAGAATCCAAGTAGAGTAAGTAAATGTTAATCTTGCATATTAAAATGGTGTTTTAAATATAGAGTCACATACAAATTTAGGGTTTAATACATTTGTATTTACTTTTATGAGACTATCTAATTTTTATTCAACCATTATCATCATTATTGGTTTTACATCACGTATTACATTCGCAATGAAATAAACTGGACGTAGTTAGTATAACTTAAATATTTTCGAAACACAGCACTTTAAAGTAAAGTTAAATTCTATTCTTGAGAATGTTAGCGATAAAAGGAAACTGGACGTTGTTGAAACAAATAAATAAGAACAACAGCATTTTAAAATCAAGTTAAATTCAGGTATTTTCGAAAATATTTGCGATGAAAGAAACTGAATGCTACTCACACAAAAACAATAACGAACGATAGCATTTTACATATTACAACAAAGAGTATTGGTTAAACATTCCCGGTCTTCGACTGGTAGTAGAGGACATGTCTTCTGGAGTTGGGTAACCGTATGAGTGTGGTCACTTCTTCCTGATGAGATGATGTTATGATTACGATAATATTATGTTAGTAGAAGTCTTAAACTTAACTTAATCCTAATAAACCAGACAATTACAACTATAGGAACAATTATTCCCCTTCACCCACCTCGGTATTAACATGGTCTAACGTGCTACTCTCGCAGTAGATTATAGACTGGCGATGATGGTTATATTGAGATTCAAATCTCAATAGAGATTACTGAGGGTGGTTTTCAACTCTCTATCCACGCAAATGCTGGTACACTTCCTATGAAACCTCACTAGTACCTAAAACCATTAGCTTAATTAGTACATAAGTGTACAACCCGAACGGGTAGTAAGACGCAGCACTAATAAATAAAAATCCCTGCGGAAACAAATAAATATAGTACCAAAGGTAATCTAAATCATGATCTCTATAGTAGTAGCCAGGAATGCTGGCAATTAGTCTGAACATCTGATCTGTATTTTACATTAATATAAGGATCATACATTAACAAGAATGTTAGCGAAATAAGGAAATTGGCTGATGCTCGCACAAATATTATCGAACAACAGCATTTTACAACAAAGTAACACTGCTATCCTCGTGAGGATGAACGATTGTTGACCAAAGTGGTCTTGGGGTAAAGTGCTCTCCTCAGGACCTGATATCCATCGGTTCAAATCCAACCAGTTTCCAAGTATTTTTCCTGAGTGAAAAAAGAAATCTGTTTCCCAACGTCCTGTGGAGGGGAGGTATAGGCCATCAGTCCCAGGTCCCAGGTAAAAAAAAACCTGGAGCGTATGTAAAGAAAATACTTTCCCGGTAAAAATTGGTAGGTACTTTTGATCTCGCTCATAGAAATTCTCGTGTGTTGATGTACTCAGTCGTTTCAGAAAGTGAACGTAAATTATCTCAAATAAATAAAATATTAGCGATGGGTGCAATTGGATATATCTTACACAACATATCAAAAAACAAACAGTGGTTTTGAATTGCGTACAGGTAGTAAGACGCGGTGGAGAAAAAAATCCATCTAACCTCGTCCAATTCATCTAATATTCCACTGATGCACTTTATTTGACGTAATTTATACATTTGAAATCATATTTATGGTAACTACACTTACGGCTTAGGATGAGGAAGTAAGATATTTAGAGGAAATGTACCCTCATTTGATTGCAGGGAGTGTGGGAGACCGCCCTAAGTACAATCAGGGACTTCCCCCTAAAGGAAGAACCATCCTATATGAGCCCGGTATTTGGTGCGTGTGACCAGTGATGGGATACAGAGAATACATGAGGGATCGATTAAAATATGTTGGATGTGATTCTTTGGTAAGAAGAAAATTGGATCGGACATATCCTTGGAAGTAGCTGTCTTCTGCATGACGTCATAGGAGGAAGGGTTTAGGGAAAGAGGAGTTTAGGAAGGAGGAGGATTCAAAATATATATTAGATGACTTGAAGGAAAAAAAGAAAATTTTAGGAGCTCAATGTGGAGGAAGAAGACAGGGTGCATTGACGGTCTAAGTTCACTGACAAAAGGAATGGACGTGTCATAAGACAGAACACCTAATAATAACAACATTAATAATAAAAATAATAATAAATTAATTACTTTTGCATTAGTTTTACACTAAAGTCTCTCCAATGGTATAATGGTTTAAGGTGTCACTCTCGCAATAGACCAGACTATCTATGAACTGGGAGATCAGGATTCACATCCCGGTCGGGTGTACTGAGGGTGCTATTTATTTAATAGCTGGACAATTTTCCACCACGAAAATACGAGTACATTTATTTTATATTCAACCTTTAATACCCTTGACACATTAGCGTAATTAGTAAATTTAGGTTTAACCCGAACGGGTAGGAAGACGTACTGCTAAAAAAAAATATGCCTAAAAGTAAATATCACGAATTTAGTCGAATTTTCAAATTATGGGTCATTTATAAATTAAAAACATATATTATTACAGGATAACTGTTACCTTAGCTTAGTCACTGGCGTGTCTGTTAACTGAGCTAAGGGTCCGAGGTTTGATTCTCAGCATGGCTGAAAAATATATCATTGGTGGAATGTGAGTTTTCACATTCACAGTGATGAATTAACGTCTGGGGACTGGATGTAGTGCCTGTCCTAGTCAGGCTATAAGGCTTATGAAGTTACGACAGGCCTAGCAAGCCGGTAGGGGAAAAATATATGGCTTGGATAGAAAAAACACTGATCCAGGACACAGGCTGGAAACCGTGAAGGATGTACATTGTATTTTCAGCCAACACTGACAACATTTTATTATATTGTTAGTGTTATTGATAATATCTATCAAAAGTGACAGCTGCGGGTCACATGATTCTACTAAACACGTGAAAATAGATCTTGCGACCTTTCTACATGTCGGATAAGGATTTTCGTTTGAAAATAAGTCTGTGCTAAGGCTCGTCTGACTCGTAATCTCAGTCGCTAGTGTATTAACCTGGGGTGCAAATAGTTCTTAAGTTCTATTCCTGACACAGTCGAAACATGTGTACTGTATAGATAGTCCCCCTTTCTAAGGCAAGGTATTTTGGGTGTTGTATTAGATATGATTGTAGAGTTGATTTAGTTAATATTTCGTGTACTGATATAATACATTTGTTCAGAAATCGCAAAATAAATAACTAGAGTAAATATTACGGGGCACCACGGAGATTTTCTCGTATCTTTTACTAAAAATGAAGATATCTATTAAATACTCGTAAGACATGTGGAGACGAAATAAAATAAATTGTTGCAGAAATATTTTTTCAAAGAGCATGCATGAAATAATATACACTGTTTAAGATTTTTTTTAAAATCATTGTAATATCTCATTCTAACCCACTTCGGTGGTCGCATAGTCTAACGCAATACTCTCGCAGTAGACTTGACTGACGATGACGGAGAGCTCGAGGTTTGAATCTCAGTCGGGTGTATTGAGGCTGATTTTTCAAAATGGTTTTCCACTCTCCCTCAACGCAAATTCTGGTAAAATTCCCCTAAATATAACCTTACTAATTGCTAAAACTATTAGCCTAATTAGTACAGAAGCGTATAGTACAAACGGGTAGTAAGACGTGGTGTAAATAAAAAACCATAATAATCAACTTCTCATTTTGCTGGGGATCTGGGGTTCAATCCTTGGTCCCGGCACGGATTTATCTGATTGCCAAACCCTTCCTTCCCCTCTAACAAGACGTGTATTAATCACAACTTGTGAATGTGAAGAATGCCAGGCCTCCACCGTGGTTCGGATACCACGTTAAACTGTAGGTCCTTCATTTCATCTCAAAATCACCCGACCATTACACATTAGCGTAAGTGCGTACAGCTCGAACGGGTAGTAAGACGCGGTGTTAATAATAATAATAACTTCATTGTAAAGTCTATACCTGTCAGATAAGTCCCTTACTGTGAATATAGGGCTTTACGTGAAAGTAACTTTATAGGGGTATGCATATCTGTCAGATAAGGCCCTTACTATGAAAGCTGCACTATACGTGAAAGTCACTTCATTGTAACGTTTCTATCTTCCAGATAAGGTTCTTCCTATGCAAGTTGCACTGTACATGAAAGTAAATATATAGTAACGTTTCTATCTGTGAGATAAGGTTCTTCCTATGCAAGTTGCACTGTACGTGAAAGTAAATATATAGTACCCCGTAAAAATGGTGAAATGTGATAAAGCGAAAAGTCCTATACAAAGATGAAATCTAGTACCTGGTAGCTCGATAGTTTTTATATATAATTTACAATGTTTTTGAAAAGCGAAATAAAATGAAATTGTCTTGTTACACGAAATCCTCCCAAAAAACGAAATAACATCGTTTTAACAAATAATAAAAAAAATATTTAAATAAACAAGAAATTAAGAAGGAATAAAGCAGAAATTTTGACCATGCTGCAATTTGATTAGTATTTTGTTGTAGTGTAAGCTATCTTTAGTCTACAAAATTAAGAAATACGCAGACAAACTTGACAAAGAATTTTAAAGCAAATATATATGGTTTCAATAATAAATTTTAATTTTGTATACATTATTTCAATATGTAAATAATACTTAAAAACCTCAGATAACATGTAACTTTGAATAAACATGAAATAACACCGAAAAGTGAGATTTAAAAAACTAAATTTAAATAAAAATCAGTGGCGGCTCGTGTATAGGCACTGCGGAACTGCAGCACCCCTATTTACACTTGATATCATCGATAACATTTAATATATTGAGTTCTTTTTCCTTGAATTTTTTCTTTATTTTTGTAGTAAAATAAATATTACTTAAGCTTAATTTCAGTACTTGAGTAGCCATCCCCCAGTTTATGAAAAAGTTACAAAAATCTTTGTATGGAACTGTGCGCTTCACAGTGCCAGTGACGTGGTGTTTGACTGTTGTGCGCATTCGCACATTGGAGGGGGAGTGAGGAGGAAGGCAGGCCTGCCAGGTAGAGAGAGAACTGTTGCTATCGCAGTGCCGGCTATGGAGTGATGGTGGAAGGAAGTTTTTTTTTACTCAGCGTGGGTTGTGCTTAAACACCGTGTACCATATTCTTGAATGTGATAAAGTGTAGAAGGGTGTAGAATTGGATTATTATTCTGCTTCCAGCTATTCTATTTGATTTTTTTTTCGGATCTTTAATTCAACAGAAAGACTAAATGTGCTTGCAGTACTTTCAATGGAGAGAAATTTCCTCAATTGTCATCCATAGATCAAGGAGAAAATCATTGAAATTTTGCGCAAATTAAAACAAGAAGAATGGATCTCATTTTTAAATTATAGTAAGTTAAAAATTGTTTTTTTTTCTTTGTTAAGATTTTATCAAGTTCCTGAATACATTTTCTTTTTATACGTGTTTTTTTTCTTTTAAACAATTTTAAAACAAATGCTAAAAATTTTCAGGAGCAGCACTCCCACTAATTTTAGTTACGAGCCACCACTGCTAATTTTTTTTTAATGTCATGTTCTGTATCCATGAGTAAACGTGATGGTATTTCCGAGCCAGTCGGTAGGAGGGCAGGCGGAAGAAGTACGGTGGCAAGAGATTCACTGCGTCACCCGCCGCGCTGCCTCGAAACGAATCGAGTTAATTGGACCACTTTGCCTGTCACAATCGAGCCGTGATTTGAGTCAGTAAATGAGATCACTTTATTTTATCGGGAAGACAAGGAAGGAGCTATTTCTCTATTTTCACCTGCGTGTGATATTGTGAACAGGGGTGTGACAAAACGTCCCCATGACAGCTTTTTAATTTGTCTTACTACCCCCCTAAGGGGGCCCTTAAATTACATTGAAGGGTCTAGATCCCCCTGAGCCCTCACTCCTATCCGCACCCTTAGTAATAACCTACTCCATAAATATGTCATTCTTAACTGGTTTGGTTAGCCGGTGATGGGTAGATAGGAGTTCAGATCCCAATCAGATGTTTTAGATGCTTTTTTAAAAATTATTTTCCACTAGCTTCTTCCCCATAAATGTGGATATCTATGGTTTTTTAAACTGCGTCTTAGTAACAGTCTGAGATATACTCATATATTTACTAAGATATAGGTGACCTGGTGGTCTAGCGGTAAGGTGTCAGACTTCTATGCTGGCAGCCGGGGTTCAATCCTCGGTCCCGGCAAAGATTTATCTGATTACCAAACCCTTCCTTCACCTCTGACACGACAACTTGTGAATGTGAGGAATGCCAGGCCTCCACCGTGGTTCGGATTCCACGTTAAACTGTAGGTCCTCCATTTCATCTCACAGTCACCCTACCATTACACATTAGCGTAAATGCGTATAACCCGAACGGGTAGTAAGACGCGGTGCTAATAATAATAATAATAATAATAATAACTAGGATTTAATATGGATGAATAAGTTATAAATTAAAAACGGTACCCGCACTTACAATGAAAGAAACCATTTAGAGAAAAATATCAGAGCACCCAACTGGTATTTGACCCTAGTATCTTACCTTCACCATACATCCCGTCTATTGTGATTGTGACGCCCTAAACCATGTAACTACCAAAGTGGATTGGATTCGAATTTTATTGGATGTATTAATTTGACCCTTTCTTTGTGTCAAATTTTGTATATTTAAATATAACCAGCCCCGTGGTGAGGTGGTCAATGCACCTGGCTATGAGCCCAGAGTTACAGGCTTCGATTCCTGGCTGGTACCTTGGATATTTTCCCCGAAAGAGTACTACCCCATCTATCACCAAGGTTTGGTTAACTAGACATAAGTTATGTTTGAGTGTTTCCACTGGTTCCACACTATCATATCCTCACCGTCATACTCCCTATCACCTGCATCTTATATCATCGGGACATGGAAAGGTCCTCCACCGAAAGTTTGTACGATTAGTACATTTGGGCGTCCCCTGGGCAACGATACGTTAGTACTGACTAATCTCTCCACCATATATAGGCCCTATACTTTTTTTTAAGAGTAAGTAGCATCCACTTGTAGTGTGTAAGAGTAAGACATACCACTAAATGCACATTAAAAATACAACCAGCCCATTCTTGAATTTCAAAATATCCTCTTTTTATCAACTCAGTCCTTAATGAGCCCAACACCTTATTCTACGAGACTTTTTATTGGGGCTAAACCCACCGAGTTTATTTTAATCAATTATTTGGGTGTATTTGATATGAACTTTCTTAACTGAATGATTATTTCATCACATGACTCAAAAACTAACTTAATTGTATAAACATCCACATCGATTGTTGCACGGTCTAACCGGTAGGGGGTCCCAAACATTTTAGACAGAAGGAACCCTTTCAACAGAAAATATATATTCTTGAGTCCTCATAAGTTTTTCACCATAAAATTATGGACAGTACATTCGATAACGACCGTTAAACCCACTTCAGTGCCCACATGGTCTAAGGTGCTAATCTAGTGTGGACTAGACTGCCAAAGACGTAGAGATAGGGGTTCGATCCCGGTCGGGTGCACTGAAGGTAGTTTTTCCTAAATGGCTTTCCATTCTCCCACCACACAGATGCCAGTGCACTTCCTCGGAATTAAAACATCCTAATCCCTAAACCTATAGTGTAATTAGTATTGTATAACCTGAACAGATAAGTCTTACTAGCATCCAAGTATAAAACAAACGGGAAACATCTGGCTGTGCCTTTTGCAAATTACCTTTATTTGGGATTAAAAAATTTGCAAACATTATTACTGATACTATTTTATATTTTGAAAATCAAATAAAGAATATGATAAAATTGCCTCACAAAGCTTGAGAAAACTAAGGGCTCAGCGGATCACAGTTTATAAGATACTGGACGCATCAATCACATTTTGAACTGGATTGGCTATGACGGAGACGCCGGGGATATAAATCCAGTGGGGCGTACTGAGGGTGTTTTCCCCTTAAATCTGCTACCACTTTCCCTACAGTAAAATGTGGATACATTCCCTCTAAAGTTCTACCTTCATACTCCAAATATTAATACTGTAATAGATGTATTCGTAGAGCCTGAACTTCTTCTAAGGTGCAATGAAAATTCTTCTTTTTTTTTATAGGCCTTTGGCCTGTTCCATTCCAAGGGCTCCAAAGTCAGTTCTTCCATCTTCACCTCGGTCTTTTAGATTTTCTATTTCTTTGGAAATCTTTCGTCTCTTTCTATTCTTACTATTCCGTCTTCCTTCATCCTGTCAACATGTTGGTTCCATTCCCTCCTACGCGAATCTATCCATTCAGTGATGGGGTTGATTTGACAAGATTCTCTTGTGTTCTCATTTCTTTTTATGTCTTGTAGCGATTTATTAGTGATTTTTTCTAAATACTTGCATCCATATGACCTTCAGCTGTTTATGTGTATGCTTAGTTTCACTTCATGAAAATAATAACAATAATCCTAGGATATCCACACAACTAGAAACCAGGTCATAATTCATCTTTTGAAAGAAAGAACGCAGTAGTCTACAAATTAAAATTATTCCTACCATGTCAGTAATAAAAACCAGGGCCTTCACTTGAGTAGACAGACGCAACACTAAGCCGCCACTCACCCCAACAATTTCACAGATTCTTTGTGCCAATTTTTTAGCACCGCGTCTTACTACTGTTCAGGCTTTACGCATATTTACTAATTACACTAATGAGTTAGGGATGACGACGTATTACTTGCCGTTTCTTCATTTATTTGATGACCGGAAGTGTATTCTTGCTGAAGAACCAAGATTTAAGAAATGGTAGGGCATTCGAAGTTTTTTTTTTTTGCTAGACGTCGAATTGAAGGTGTGTACATGGTAATAATGAGTTACCTACATTTGTAAAGTGGAGATGATAGCTTTGTACACATGTAACATCACAAAGAACAGAATACTTTTGATATAACTCAATTAAGAATCTAGTAGCCGAAGCTATTATTATTTATTCTTTTTAGTGAGGAATTCTCCATCTAGATATTATACTCTGAAAATTGAAAAAGGACACCTGGACACGGGTCCCGGGTTCGATTCTCGTGTCCAGGTGTAATTTTTCCATTTTCAGAATTTAAATCAATTAGTTTAACTGTATTAGCCTTGTTTCATTCCATGATCACAAAATTATGCAAGCCACAATTTTAAAAGTTAAACTAATCTGAAAATAAAACACATGCTTCACCAAGGTTAGACACTCATTCAACTCGATAGCGCATGCGCAGAACCTCCCAACTCGGCCAACATGTTGGGTTGGTCGTTTATTATCTCTAACAAATGATCCAACACAACCCAACACAACTTGATGGCTCTGACCGGCTCTCCCAACACCAACATGTTGGCCAACATCCCCAACAAGTTGGGAGTGCGTTTATATTGTAACACAACTTGTTGGAATCGTGTTGGCCAGTATGGTTAGCTGTGTGTAGAGAGGTGGAGAAATGCGACGTGTTGGACCTGCAATGTATTTGTTCCCAAAACGCGATGTAATGGACATGCGATGTAATTGTATATATACGCCCCTTCAATCCTATTGGTTGTACGTCAGAGTAGGGTTGGCTAGGTATAGAGAGGTGGGGGAAATGCGACGTGATGGACCTGCAATGTATTTGTTCCCAAAACGCGATGTAATGGACTGGCTATGTAATTGTATATATATGCCCCTTCAATCCTATTGGTTGTACGTCAGAGTAGGGTTGGCTGGGTATAGAGAGGTGGGAGAAATGCGACGTGATGGACCTGCAATGTATTTGCTCCAAAACGCGATGTAATGGACTGGCTATGTAATTGTATATATATGCCCCTTCAATCCTATTGGTTGTACGTCAGAGTAGGGCTAGCTGGGTATAGAGAGGTGGGGGAAATGCGACGTGATGGACCTGCAATGTATTTGTTCCCAAAACGCGATGTAATGGACTTGCGATGTAATGGTATACACCCGTCCCAACCAATGTTTATGTTCGGCCCGCAAACCTTTTGATGAACCGACATATAAGAATGAAGAATGTTTGATTATTTTTATTATCTTTGTAGAGATACACAGTTTCAAATTTATACATTTGGGAGTTATCAATTATCTTTTTTTAGCATCAAGTGTTATTACCTATTCACGTTATACTCTTAGGTACAAATTGTCCAGAAGAGTTAGGGATAAGGAAGTTTTAATTTTATATAAAGTGTACCCACATTTGCGTGGAGGGAAAGTTGAAATCCATTTTCGAAAAACCACCCTCAGTCCGCCCGACTGAAATTATAAACCCGATCTCCCTGTCATTGGAAGTCTCGTCTAACACGATGGTGACGGCTGAAACCACGCGACCTCCGAAGCAAATATCACTTACTTTTTAAATCTAGCGAGTGATGTTGACACATCATACACTCACACTTTACTTACCGTGGAAAAATTTCATTTTAGTTATTTTAATTTGTGCACCGAATCTACCCAATATTTGTCAGCACGCTAGTTTGTGAACAGTTGCTTTCTCCTAAGAAAAGGGACAAACCCCCGATACAATACGGCCTACGGTGACGCATTTGTCATCAATTACAACAGTGAAGTCACCCCAAAGTTTAAACCTTACACTTAATAACATTCCTACAAATAAAAGGGTCCACATTTCTGATTTTTTTAATGGAGTGAACACTATATCTTAAAAATGTTATCATATTATTAAAATTCAGATGGTGAAGGTATGTATAGTACTCAATCCTAAGGTTGGTTAGATCGTTTGCCATCAGCTATATGACTCTACAAGGCTTCACTTCATTCATATCAGGGACTGGCTGTTTATTGAATGTTACTACTAGTATAAATTGACTCTACAAGAGACAACTTCACAGGGACTGGCTGTTTATTGACTGTTACTACTAGTATAAACTGACTCTACAAGGCTTCGCTCCATTCATCACAGGGACTGGCTGTATATTGACTGTTATTATTATTATTAACCGACTCTACAAGCCTTCACTCCATTCATCACAGAGACTGACGGTATATTGACTGTTATTACTAGTATTAACTGACTCTACAAGCCTTCACTCCATTCATCACAGAGACTCGCTGTATATTGACTGTTATTACTAGTATAGTTCATAGGTACCTCTACAACTTTCATAACTGTTGTAGCGTTTATTAGCAAAAAGTTACAACAGTTAATAAATAAAAGCAAGACTGGACACTATTGGAATTAAAACGAGTAAACTCACCGTTGCCCCATTCATCAGTTTCGACTCACTAACGTACTCCCGGCACAAAATCAACATGCCACAATGAATTTAAATGACCAACTAAGCGAGTGAAAATCATGCAAGACTGAACTGTGCATTCTCGCGGGGTATGCTGGGAAAATTGTGGCACGCATGCGCAAGAATGTGATGATGTGTTAATACATTTGGCCTATAACAATCTACCAGCTCCTCCAGTGTTCCATCGTCGTCTAGTTATCCCATCTCTCTCTTCATTGTTTTGTGTTTGCCATTGTTTTGTTTACCCCTCTTCCCCCTCTCGGAGCTAGAATAATTGTATATAATGGTTTAGTCCAGATGAACGGACTACTCTTGTCAGGATCTTGTCCTCGGACGCACATAGGTGCCCAGGATGATTTTAGAAGGTACACAATTCTTTTTCGGCTGATGTATATTGAAATTCTGTTTGGCAAATTAATATTTAAATTTAATAAAACTTTATAACTTGAAAGATATTTATGTAGGGATATTTAGGTTACGTAGTGGTAAATAATGTTTATCTTCATTTTAGTTTTCTTTGACATGAAGCCCCATCAGGGCTCGCGTGATATCAATATTGTCAGTTTACAAGTCGTAGTTTTGGAAGATTAGTAACTTATTGCCTATTTGGAATGAAAGTTTTATATTGTTATCAAAGAAATGTTAGTAAACTATATCCTGCGTGGCGGGAAAAACTTGTATTGTCATGAGAAAGAAATAGTAGAAACTTATAGCCCATACGGCATGAATGTTTTATATTGTAATGAAGGAAATATTAGTATCTTACTGATCGTGGCTATATTCTTTACTAATTGTTAGGGGTAATCTTTTATAATATTCCATTATACTTAGTGTTGTCCAATTTAGGGTTATTGAAATCACCCGCAACTATTGTTTTTGTTTTAAGATTCATATATATATATATATATATATATTCCAATGTTTATTACTGTTTAATATTTAACCTCTCTTTGTTCAATATCAATAAATAAAATGTTTTTTTCTGACATATTTCTTTATATTAAATTTTTATATGTTATATCATTTACAGGCTACCATAGTATATATAAATATCTGCGTTACTAAATAGTTGAAGTGTGAGTTCAGGGAAACAGGAAATGAATAGACCTGAGTACGGCCTATTTACTTTTGTGATTATCCTATCGTCTCCTCTGCAATTATTATTTTTTAATTCTTAGTTTTGTTGTGCACCAGCCTTATTCTTTGGGAAGATTAAGGGCGGTGTTACACTGTCAGAACCATAAGTGAGACTGGGACAGATCAATGAAAGTAGCAATTTACTCTAACCCACTCCAGAAGATATAGAGCAATTTAAATACTGTATCTGGCCAGAGAAAGATCTGGGATGGTGAAATACTCAATGTTTTAAATGTGGTCCCCTCAGTATTTTCAATATTCAATGTGGTCCTTATGATCATATGGGTCTTTGACGATCGACCTGCCTCTTCCACAAATAAGTTATTTCCAGACTTATTGAAGAATCCGACACTAGGACTCAAAAATGGGTTTTTACTGTTTCACAAGTCATACACTCAACTTATTGATATAGCAAGTCTTGTCACAGTGTCCAGTCTGTCCAACCTTGACTAGAAACATCTCCTGACATGTGACCACCCCATTCTACCCAACAGATTCGCAACTTGCCCGAAGGACTTACCCAGTGACACCGACCGCACTCCATTCTCCAACCAAATATTCTCCTCCACCTTTTTTTTATTTTTATTCAGCCCACCGTCTCTGTGACTACTGGCCGACTCTTACGTTCGCTCACCCACACAAACACACATTCCTCTTCTCTCTCTTTCTACGTGTTCGTAAGTAAAAATCTCAGTCGACAGAAAAGATCTCCCCCCACCCTCGCTGTCACCCAGTCAAACAGTGACCCCCAGACATCCACCCGTTGAATGGCTCAAAAGAGGTCTTGGTGAATGCACAGAACACAATGGAATGAAATATCAGCAGTTTCCACCGACATTCTTACAAGAAGATTCTCTTGGAAGTCGAGTGAATGTACCGATCCTTCCTGGTACTCTTTCAAGGTGAGATGTCAGGGGAAGCGAGTTTGTTCAGTAATGTTGCAGTTTTTATAGCAAACCAACTCTAGTCTAGAATTATAAAAACAAAAGTGATATATTAACGAGGTTCCCAATATTTTTAGACCGAAACATCCCTTGCTTAAAAAGACATAATTTATGAAACCCTCCGAAAAAATTGTACAGTAATATTATGCTCATTCAATAAAGACAGTTAGGCTGTTCTCATGGTATAGTGGTCAACATTTCTGGGCACTAATCCAGAAGTTCTGGTTTCCATTCCCAGCGGTACCACAAACAATTTTTTCCTCCGAAGGAGAATTGATTCTATACTTGCCATGGTCTGGATGGTTATCAGACTAAAATTATGTTTAAGACTTCTACTGCTCCTATAAAATCATCATCAATATCAACAAATAATCTCACTGGGCCGTAATAGTCTCACCTACAGGGTGTCCCAACCTCAGGAGACCAGTGTTTGTCCATTAAACATTCCTGGTCTTTTACTGGCAGTGGCATACTTTAAAATAAACAAAAGTTAAATTTTATAAGCATAAAAGTATAAAACAAACGGAAAATGTGACATGTTTGACCTACGCCATTAAAAATGTCCTTTTTCTGAAAAATAATAATGGGCAATCCTATTTAGGGATAATATTATATAAGTTATTGTGAAAAACTAATAAATAATATTCTATAATTACTCACGGTACCTAAGATAACTAAGGTCTCCACAGAGAACAGTTTGAAAAACGCTGAATCAGTACAACGTTCCAAAACAGTGTGCCGCGGATGCGAGTTATGTGTGCCGTGCAGCGACAGCCCAGAGCCACGCATTTCTCTTCAATAAGAACATGAATTAAGTTCGTTCGAGCTGCAACCATGTGTCATCTACATTTCCTACACACTCGTATTTACATATATTTGAAATAAAGCAGCCCCGTGGCTTCTTTGGTGCTTACTGACAGCTCACAGCTGACTTATGACAGTCAACATTTAGGTATATACATAAATCTTGACCGTCAGAAGTGACAGCTGCTAAACACATGTTTTTACAGATAATATGGCTCGGCGTAGGGATACATAATTTGGTCTGGTAACTTTTTAAAGCGTTTAGCTGTCAGCTGTGAGCTGTCAGACAGCACCAAAGAAACCATGAGGCTACTGTACATCTGGAAAAATAAAAGCTTTCACGCTAATTTAGAGTTATGATTTAGGCCTACTCAAATTACTAACGGTTTGAACGAGATATTTCCAGATGTTAAAAAAGTGGGCAGGTAAAAATGAATTTATACCTTTAATCTTGTATCACTTGAAGTTACTTCAAGAAAAATATAATCTATAATTTCCTAAATCTGATTTGTCGTGCAATCGCTGTACTGTATGCGTGAATCATTTTATGTTGCTTCAGTACGGACCCAAAGTAAAACAATGTGCCGTAAAGAATTTAGTTTGGTCAAATCTACCGTGAACTTAAAATCTTTCAGAGAACTGTTCTAGTTGATGCGTTCAGTTTAATATTCTTAAATAGTCTGTCAGAAATCTAGTTGGTTCTATAACGGCCGCCAATAAGAGAAAAAAACGGAGAAAAGTAAAATACAAATTATAATACAATTTTTGTTGTGACCCCAACTACTAAATTACATAATTTAATTCATTAAGATTGATTTTAGACCCCTATACCAGTTACCTTTTGTTTCCTTGGCATTTTGGTTTGACTAATTAACCATGTGGATTTTTGTACTAATCAAAGTAGAGAATGTAACTTTTAAACAATGTTTAGGCCTACAATATTACATAAGAAAATTGTTTTGTATGTATTCAAACAAAAGCAAAACACAATGTACTGGTAAAGGCTTTGTTTGTATTTAATATAAATCAGACCTCTAATTGGCTATTTCCCAGTTGTCAAGCCAGCAGGAAAACTCCATTAATTTTCTACGCATAGTATTCAAAGACATCTTGAATATTAAATTGTTATGGGCATATTGGAATTTTAATATAACTTTACTATTCATTCTAAAAGTTAAGTTTAGATGCCACTAGGCACATGAAAGATAAACTACTATGGTTGAAATTACCAAGTGTATAAAATTAAACTAAACGATTATACTGAAGTAATATTTGTTTTATTTTGACACAAACAATAATTATTTTGATATAAAAACAGCAAAAATACCTACCTTAGACAGACTCCCTTTCCTCCTTAAAAGAAACAAATACAGAACCTCTCATTGGTGATTGTTTTCTACCAAAGATGGACACACACTTCCATGGATTCTGTTATTCTACGTCCTGAGAGGAAGATTTCTAATGCTATTTTAATCAATAAGCCAAACAGCTTTGGTGTAGACGATTTTTTATTTTCAAAACCACTATTTCAAGATCAATCAAAATGATTTTGTGATGATACATGAGTATTTTAATGATTATTTAAGAATTTGTGGTTTTTCATATTATTTAAATTGAAAAATGACACATGGACACGGGAATCGAAACCGGAACTTTTGACTTAGTACACCAATGATCACTGAGCTACCCAGGAGTCGTCCCGTGTCCAGGGTCGCTCTTCACTCCTATTTTAAGGTAGAACCTGTGATGGACGTGTGTAAATTATCAGCTACATATAAAAGATCAATTGAGATCACGAGCTATCAGATAACGCAGCCACACTTAACTTCGTAAGGCTTTATGGTGCCGAGAGTACAATTTTAATAATAATATTAATAATATTTAGCACCGCGTCTTACTACCCATTCGGGTTATACGCTTTAAGTACTAATTACTCTAATGGATTAGGAATTGGAAAGGTTGAATTAGAGGAAGTGAACCCGCATTCGCGTGGAGGGAGAGTAGAAAAACCATTTAGGAAAAAACACCCCCAGTTCACCCGACCGAGATTCGAACCTCGATCTCCCCGTCCTCAGCTGTCGAGCTCAACACGACAAGCGCGTTAGCCAACTACGCCACCGAGGCGGGTAAGAGTACAATTTTATTACAATTGTACGAGTGAGCATATCATGGTAAAATAAATAGCAAAGCTATTAGATTTGTTAGTTACGGTTATAGCTTTATCTTAATATCATATAATTTAAATGGAAAAATGACACATCGAATATGATATTTAGAAGCAGCTATAGCGTTATTTGCGTATAACCCAAACGGTTAGTAAGACGTGGTGCTAATAGTAATAATAATAATATAACGTGATTAGCAATAGCGTAGCTATTTATTCCATGATCTATGGTTTTAATTTAAATTTTATTTCTATAAGATTCAGCAAATAAAATCTAAATACATTAATATGAGAAACACTATTTTTTATTTGTTATAACATCACAGGTAGGCAAAGAGTTTAATAAAAAAAGTAAAAAGAACCGATAATTTTATTCGGAATAAACACAATTTAATTTTGACGAATTAAACTATCAAATATGTATGTGTTCGTTAGGGACAGATTGATGTAAATGAATACCTTAAGTTTTCGTTTCTTAAGACTTTCTAAGTAAAATTTGCGATTTCGTTATATTTCACTCTTACAGTTAGTCTTTTTTTTTTGTACAACTCGTCCGTGCTTACTTCTGCTTGAAATATTAATAAATTTCACTTCATCGTTTTCATTCAACGAAGAAATTCTCATTTCCAGACAGTTTACTTAGTGAATACCGTCCTTATTTTTTCAGACTGTAAGATACCCTATGATTCAAAATTATTTATTTTAATACTTTTTATAATGCGAAGCTTATTAGTGTATTTGCGGATATTGTATTATATTACGTTCAAGTAGACAATTTGGTAATTTTTTTCAAACTTAATTTGAACAACAAATTTTGAGTATTTTTTTAATACATTTTAATAAGTCTGACTTAAATACAGAGTGGGATCTAACTTTAATTTAAAGACGTATATTCTTGTAGATTATTTAGGACTTAGAGTATTGGTTAAATCCTAAATCATAATGAAACTGAAATTTGAAATAATACTAATTTGTTGTATTAATTAATTCGACAAACTCGTTTTTTGTTTTAAAAAAATATACATTTTAACAGAGAGTTTAATAAAATTCTGATCCCTCTACTGTAAACGCCAAAAATTCCACCGATAAAAATAACCGGGATTTACTCCTTGTGTATTAGTGTTGTGTTAAATTATAATAATTTCCGAGGGTACTCTTGTAGATAAGTAGGATTGAGCTACGAAGAAAAGTTTTTAGGGAATACCATTGCTTACTCCTGTAATTAGGAATGCCCAAGTTAATTGCAACTTTTACAAAAATATACCCATCATCGTTATGTTAAAGTAGTTCTATCCACGTCAATACACTTCTACCCCTATCTTGAGCTAATTCTATCCAGTCCACGTGATTACACTCTACCCCTATCTTGAGCTAGTTCTATCCAGTCCACAATGCATATCACACAATATTAATGCAGTGTGCATCTAATATAATGTGAGTACAAAACCACAAACAAAATCAAAATATAGTTTTTCTTTGCATTTAAGATTGAAATATATTCTCTCTAGTCCTTGATTTTGCAGTTGATTTATTAATCAAATTAGAAAGAAAGCAAATGTCTACCATATTAAATGGAGATAAAATTAAAAGTTGATCGGTTTAAGATATAATCCTTGAAAAACAATATATTTTATTGTGTTTTAACAGGAATAAAAATAGCCTATGTACATCCTGAATGTATAATTGAAAATATGTTAGTGAAAATCTTTAATAATCCCTTAAATTGTTTTCGAGCTTATCGCAATCTTAAAAAATTCAACAAACACGTAAACCGAACTTTTAAAATAAGTGGGAGGTATACATAAAACCTTTTATAAATGTATATTTATAGAAAGTGTACCCACATTTGCATGGAAGTATAGTGGAAAACCACCCTCAGAACATCCGACTGGTATTAGTACTTCAATCACCTCATCAGTTGGATGTCTAATCTATTGCGAGAGTAACGTCTTAGACCATTCGTCCACTCATGCTCTTATCAAAGCTGCTAGGATTAAATAAGTACTCTTATATAATATAGGTTATCCATTGTATTATATAATTTTTTAATGAATCCTACTGCTATTGAAAATATGTTTATCTATAAAGGCAAAATATATATAATTGTTACCCACTTTTACGTCAGTCAGTGAGAGCTCAATTTTAAATATATGAGAAAAAGGGATTTTTTTTATATGGGGGAAGGTAACTTCTTTTGTTCCTGATAAAACAAAACAAAAAAGAAGAGACAAAAAACCGCAGAAAGAAGACAACAAAGGGGAAAAAATATAAAGTTATGACTTTGAAATAAAATTGTTTTTTCAAGGAGAAAAAAGAGAGAAAGGAAAGAATTATATTAAATATGAATACAAAAGAAATCATTTTGAAAGAAAGCAAAGAGAATGGAAAGAAATCTTTTGTCAGTCCAGTAAATTTTGACCCTGGATTTTCCCGGAAGCTTCAAGCTCCGGAAGGTGGATGGTCCCAAGCTCCTGAGCATCAAGATTTCAAGAACGGAAGTCAACCTCGGTGGTTTTGGATTAAAATTCTCGCCTCAGGACACAATGGTCGAGGGTTCAAACACTGCTTACGTCGAAATATTTTTTCTTGCGTGATTAAAATCCACAGCGCAGTTTCCTTCAGAAGGGAAGTTAAACCGTCATTCCCATGTCGACTGCGATATGCAAAACAACCCTGCAACGCATGTTAAAATACCTTTTCCGGCAAAATTGGTAGGCCCTTTCTCTCGAGATTATAGAAATTCTCGTGTGATTATATAATCAATCAGTTTAGAAAGTTCACGTTAAATAGCTTACCCCAAATAAAAAAAAACAGAAAAGAAAATACTTATCTGCAGTTCAAGCCAAACATACATTGACTAATTTCTATTACACCGGTACTTTAATCCGCATCAGTGGTAAACACAGAGTTTTACAGGAAACCGTCGGTCGACTACTAGGATTGATTTTTATTCACTAACATTTCACGTATTCCTATTGGTTGGTCCGCATTGTCTAGGAAGTTGAGGAAAGTGGTGGGACAATAGTCGATAAAACCACGATATAAACAACACTAGAAGTACCCGCCTCGGTGGCGTAGTTGGATAACGCGCTAGTCGTGTTGAGCTCGATTGCTGAGGACGGGGAGATCTAGGTTCAAATCTCGGTCGGGTGAACTGGGGGTGGTTTTTCCTAAATGGTTTTCCACTATCGCTCCACGCTAATGTGGGTTCACTTCCTCCCATTCAACCTTCAAAATTCATGAGCGTAGTTAGTATTTAAAGCGTATAACCCAAGTGGGTAGTAATGCACGGTGCTAAATAATAATAATAATAATAATAACACTAGATGTAAAGGTGCGACTACTCCATGCACCGCATGTTTAGTGACATATGAGTAAAAATTAGTTTTCACAATCTTAATAATATTATTGATTTAATGAGCATATTTACTTCAGGCACACTTCTAAGCCCAAACATGAATACGAATATTTTTCTCACACTTGCGCGAGTCATATCAAGATTTGAATAAACGTGGACAAATAACGCACGTGTTGGAAAATTGTATAAACGTGGACAAATAACGCACGTGTTGGAAAATTGTATAAACGTGGACAAATAACGCACGTGTTGGAAATTTGAATAAACGTGGACAAATAACGCACGTGTTGGAAAATTGTATAAACGTGGACAAATAACGCACGTGTTGGAAATTTGAATAAACGTGGAAGAATGACGCACGTGTTGGGAAATTGAATGAACGTGGACGAATAACGCACGTGTTGGGAAATTGAATAAACGTGGACAAATAACGCACGTGTTGGAAATTTGAATAAACGTGGACGAATAACGCACGTTTTGGGAAATTGAATAAACGTTGACGAATAACGCACGTGTTGGAAATTTGAATAAACGTGGACGAATGACGCACGTGTTGGAAATTTGAATAAACGTGGACGAATAACGCACGTGTTGGAAAATTGTATAAACGTGGGCAAATAACGCACGTGTAGACCCTACTTAAGAGGTGTCTGAGTGTAAAAAGACAAACAAATTAAATAATTTACCTGGGTTGTATTTTCTTTCTGTAATTTGGACTTTCATTTTGTTTTATTAACTTTCTAGCTTTCACAGGGGTCAACAGAATCCACTGAACCTGCACCTGTATGTATATTAGAAACAACTCGAGAGTTAAGTAACAGAATTAACTGTGGTGGTCAACAATAGTGACCAATTCATAGCGTTAGTCAAAAAGGACAACAACTAAGACCTATCGATCAATATTATATACATACCCCTAATTTCCCAAGTCTGATGGACTTAGAAAACTGATAATGTTAAAACTTGTTCTAAGTCAGAAGGACTTTCATTAATTGTAAATATATGTTTTCGTTAAATAAAATAAAAGTTTATAACAGGTAACATAGTTATTCAAAAATAAACTTTATTAGTCATAAAGACTTTAAATTATTTACGTCAAATTTCGATAATGAACAGGACCTTGAATTAGTTAAGGCAGATTTCCTAAGTTCTAAAGACTCTGAATTATTTACGTTATAAGTCATAAGGACTTTAATAAAACGTTGCAATTCTGCCATTTGATTTTTAAAAAAGGGACTTCCAACAAAAAACTAACTATATCGTGGCTAGTAAACTTCTATCTACATCAGTCATTTTTTTAAATCAGAATGTATTAGTCGTGAGAACTTTAATTTAGATTGGAATGTAACCTTCAACAGTCATAAGGACTTTAAATTATATTTATGTCACACTTCATTAGTCAAAAGGACCATAAATTATCCAAGACAAATTTCCTAATTCTTAAGGACTTTGAATGATTTAAGGCAAAATATATGTACAAGAATAATACTTCTTAATAGAAAATTCAATCCCACAAGGTTATGTTAACATACTTAAGGTTTAAAGCTTAAATGTAATTTTGAATTATATTTCACCGAATTATAAATTGGTGTTCTTAAATTTTTTTTAAAAAGGAATTATAAGTGTCCTCGACAAATACCCCGCCAAGAGTAATGTTTCCTTCGATCTTCAGGTGGTATTTATCAGGTACATTTCCTCAGAGAGGGGAAATGTAGGAGGTACAAACAAGACATACTGGCGACAAGGGGGGGTAGTCGGCGAGAAGGGAATATGTGACGAGACGGCTACGGAAAAATCTAGATCAGGCATCTTGATCTTTCTGGTTGGAGCACAGGGCACGCCACTAACCTTCCGTAGCGCAACAATCTCAACTTAGGCCTATCTCTGCACTAGCGGTTAAAACTCTAGCAACCACTCCTTTGAATGAAACTCTTGTTATCAAGTTAGAAAATAAGTTTTAGTCTAGACCAGCGTTTTTACCGCTACCTCCGATGGCGTTAAAACTGCCAGTAGCGGTTTCAACGCCTTAGATTCATAAACACAATATGAAACTGTCCTGTTAAGAGACGGTTCGATAATGTGGAGCGAGTCCACCAACGTCTCTTTTGACGATGTTTGTTGTTGTTGCGAGTTTTCTTCATCAAAATAAGTCCCGCAATAGAGCCGGCCTGTACAATGTCCATTCTTAAACCATTCTGCACAAGGGGAAGCAACAACCATAGAATTTAAATTGTTAGTGTAGACTCGGTAGCGTTTTATGGTAGTTGTTTAACAGTTGCGTTTTGATAGTCTAGTGAAGATTCTAGAGTTTAGGGGCGTAGGCTAGCGGAAAACCCGTCACGTTTTAAATACTAGTATATAATCGGCCTTAGTGTTGACCTAATCACTCTAATCATGCGCTATGTCGAGATCACACCTACACAATCATGGGTTGGTGGACAGTTTGGAACAAACACAGTGGAATGGGCACATGGCTAGGCTAGCATATCATCACATTATTTAGTTAATCTTATTATTTGATTTCATTATCGTTTTTTACTATTTTTAAGATGTTGTAGCTAAGGATAAGAGTGTGGCCAAACTGGGCGAGCGAGCGTGCGTGCTCGAGCCGGTACAGTCTAGTTTACAGGCGCTATGCAATATTATTGTATGTTGGTGGATTGAGTGGTAGGAAAACTTCTCATTTTGACATTTTCATTATGATCGATAAGTTTAACACACTTGTTACTAACGGCCTAATTTAATTGGTAAGGTTATACACCACACACACACACACACACACACACACACATATATATATATATATATATATATATAAATATACGTAAAAGTTATATGTTAAAATACTTCAATATTATAGTCAAAGTAGGCCTTGCAACTGTCTCGCTTTGTGGGGGCGTCGCCACTGATTGATTCAGGTGATTTAGGTGCGTGTTAACTGGTTGAATCGGTTGGTTTAAGCGCATGCGCGCTGGTTGAGTCGGTTGGTTTGAGCGCATGCGCGCTAGTTGAGTCGGTTGGTTTAAGCGCATGCGCGCTGGTTGAGTCGGTTGGTTTAAGCGCATGCGCGCTGGTTGAGTCGGTTGGTTTAAGCGCATGCGCGCTGGTTGAATCGGTTGATTTAAGCGCATGCGCGCTGGTTGAGTCGGTTGATTTAAGCGCATGCGCGCTGGTTGAGTCGGTTGGTTTGAGCGCATGCGCGCTGGTTGAGTCGGTTGGTTTAAGCGCATGCGCGCTGGTTGAGTCGGTTGGTTTAAGCGCATGCGCGCTGGTTGAGTCGGTTGGTTTAAGCGCATGCGCGCTGGTTGAGTCGGTTGGTTTAAGCGCATGCGCGCTGGTTGAGTCGGTTGGTTTAAGCGCATGCGCGCTGGTTGAGTCGGTTGGTTTGAGCGCATGCGCGCTGGTTGAGTCAGTTGGTTTAAGCGCATGCACGCTGGTTGAGTCAGTTGGTTTAAGCGCATGCGCGCTGGTTGAGTCGGTTGGTTTGAGCGCATGTGCGCTGGTTGAGTCGGTTGGTTTTGTTCTTTGATTGGGGCTCTGTAGCAGAAGTTGTCCCACCAAAAAAAAGTATAACTGAAGTTATTTCAAGTCACGCCAAGCGGACAATCCTGACGAGACCAAAAGCTTGTGATTGGGCTAGAGCTCCTCAAATGTTTACGTCTCTACGCTGTTTTTATTCTTAGGCAAATTCCCCATTCGATTAACCCTGGAATGCTCACCGTTTTGACGCTTAACCCCATAAGTATATTTTGCCGCCATTTTGTTGAGTGAGCGTTGAAAGTTTGATCACTATAGGTATTCCTCCAACACTCGGTGATGTATCCATCCCTCAGTTTTCAGAGTGCTTCCGAGCTGTATAAATCTTGTTCCGAGAACCTTGGGGTGGCATGTCACCTCACGTAAGCAACTAAAAATTCACCAAAATAATTGGGATTTTTTAGAAATTTATCAATTTTAGATTTTAAACACTGTTTTTAGTGGCTAAGAATTCATAAAATTAAATTACTTTTTGTTAAGATATTACAAAAATATATATTAATATAGCTAAGAGCTATTGTTTTTAAATGTGCGATTAAATTACGGTATATATATTTATATATATGTTTTCCATTTTTAATATTTTTTATACATATTATACATCTATTCCAAAACACCTTTTAGCAAAACATCCTAAAAATGTCATGTTTGGATAAAAAAAAGACTGAAAAATGCGTAAGGTGGGTGATAACCCCAGGTAAGCAACCACTGCTGTCAAAAAAAAAAGGGTTAAATGATCATAATATATGCGTACAATCTAAACAAGTATTGTGACGCGGTGACAAAAGAAAGTTTAACAAGTGTATATTTAGATGAGACTATAACCTTAACTAACAAATATAATAGCTTGTATATTTAATCTATCCTGTATTCGTACTACACAATAATAGTAACATAAACTCACTCGGAAGGGTTTCTTACACTGAGATGGTGGCTGCGGGGTCGATTCCCTGCGAGGTTAAAAGATGTATTATTATTCAAATAAAGATTCCTCACTTAACTGTGATTACTTAACGGTTGGAGGTCTGGGATGTGTGTTAGTTTTAGTTTTATCATTCATGGGATGATATAATCAGTCGTTTCAGGAATTGCACGTTAAATAATTCAAATTAAAAAATGTTATTTAAAAATAAGTAGTCTGACATTTATCAAAAGGGATCAAGGCATATTAATTTATTGACGGAGAATGTTTGAATGGGTTGTGGGGAGTTGAATGGGCCATCAAGTTGAAAGCGCCTAGAAATGTGAGTTTTAATGTTTGAATAGTTGAACAATGAATATTTTAAAAGAATGGGGGGGCTATATTTCCAGTTGGTCAGCCTCGCGGGAATCCAGAAGGTATTTCACGCGTAATTACGAGAAGGTTTTTTTTCCCCCACCGCCATTAATTACAAAACTCTGGGGCAAATCCTCTTACTCCGTCCCCTACCTCCACCCGTAACACTTAAAAACTGAACTTTAGTGGTTCATCAAAGGAAAGAGAGTGGAAACTCTTCTATCATTGATATTGGAACATTTATAAACTGTAAAAATAAAGATATAAACGCTCTCCCCTAAATATAGGGAAAAAAATAATCATTGTTTAGAGTTATGTTTTATGATAGTCTAAAAACCTATTTAACGGATGGTTATTTTTGGATGAATTAACTAGTAGAGAAATAAAAATAAATATCTGAAAGCCCACGTCAGCGGATCTAGCTGTTGGACTAATCTAGTTTGGCCTAGTTTATGGCAGGTTGAAGCTAAATCTAGAATCGGGGATATTCAGGATTTTAGCCTAAGCTATATTTCCCTTGGAGTATTAATTTAATGGTTTAAAACACAAGGAAAAAAGTAATTGGAAGTTTCTTGTACAACATTTTTAAGCGATATAGAATGGACCTGGAAGAGATGTGGTGTAGTGAGGTGGACTGGATAAAGCTAGCTCAAGATAAGAATAGGATGTAGTGAGGTGGACTGGTTAGAACTAGCTCAAGATAGGAGAAGGTTATAGTGAGGTGGACTGGTTAGAACTAGCCCAAGATAGGAGTAGGGTATAGTGAGGTGGACTGGTTAGAACTAGCCCAAGATAGGAGAAGGTTATAGTGAGGTGGACTGGTTAGAACTAGCCCAAGATAGGAGTAGGGTATAGTGAGGTGGACTGGTTAGAACTATCCCAAGATAGGAGAAGGTTATAGTGAGGTGGACTGGTTAGAACTAGCTCATGATAGGAGTAGGGTATAGTGAGGTGGACTGGTTAGAACTAGCCCAAGATAGGAGAAGGTTATAGTAAAGTGGACTGGTTAGAACTAGTCCAAGATAGGAGTAGGGTATAGTGAGGTGGACTGGTTAGAACTAGCCCAAGATAGGAGAAGGTTATAGTGAGGTGGACTGGTTAGAACTAGCCCAAGATAGGAGTAGGGTATAGTGAGGTGGACTGGTTAGAACTAGCCCAAGATAGGAGAAGGTTATAGTGAGGTGGACTGTTTAGAACTAGCTCAAGATAGGAGTAGGGTATAGTGAGGTGGACTGGTTAGAACTAGCCCAAGATAGGAGTAGGGTATAGTGAGGTGGACTAGTTAGAACTAGCCCAAGATAGGAGTAGATTTTAGTGAGGTGAACTGGTTAGAACTAGCTCAAGATATTTGTAGGGTATAGTGAGGTGGACTGGTTAGAACTAGCCCAAGATAGAAGTATGGTGTAATGATGGTGGACTGGTTAGAACTAGCCCAAGATAGGAGAAGGTTATAGTGAGGTGGACTGGTTAGAACTAGCCCAAGATAGGAGTAGATTTTAGTGAGGTGAACTGGTTAGAACTAGCTCAAGATATTAGTAGGGTATAGTGAGGTGGACTGGTTAGAACAATCTCAAGATAGAGATCAGTAGCGTACGGTATTTTTTTAAGTGCGGCAATTAACATTAGAGTTTCTAATGCCATAAAGTAAGTAATAGGTGCAATAAATTTAAGGATGCTTTTAAAACTTACCAGTCTAGTCCTAGATTAAGAATGAACTATTCATAATAATAATAATTTCTGGAGGGCCCAAGACACCCCATTACTCCTCATTGGTGTATTCCCGAATCATTTTTTTTTATTGGTTTGAAAATAAATAAATTTTAACGCCATATTTTATTTTGTCAAGAAATCATATTTTATAAAATGATTCAAGTCACGCTATTTTCATTTTTTTGACTAACCCAGGAACGGTCTAAGGGTGAGCACAACACTCACTTTCATTTTATTTCACCAACTATTTTAGCCAGACACTAGCTATTGACTTGTGCTGCCATCTATCTGTCAATAAAAATATTACACGGGGGCTGACATCACTGATGGAGGCTAACTGCACCTTCAGTGCCTATTCAGTGCCTTTAATGCCTATTCTACGCTAGCGGTTAAAACGTGACTGTTAAACAGCTATCAAAACGCTACTGATTCTACACGAGCGGTTTAAATGCTACCGTTGTTTCTTCCACTGGTGCAGAATGGTTTAAAATATTGTATTGCGGGACTTATTTTGTTGTAGGAAATTCGCAAACAAAAAAACTCTTCAAAAGATACGTTTTTGGACTCGCCCCACATTATCAAGCCGTCTCTCAACCGGACAGTTTCGTATTATGTTTGTGAATCCCAGAATGTACCCAGAGAAGTTATTTTTGTACTATAGAATGTCTGTGGTTTCATTTGATGAACTACTTGGTTTAAGGAATGAAAATATTGCAAAATGTTTCTACCGCTAGGCGGTTGCAACTCCTCCAGAGGTAGCGGTTAAAACGCTGGTCTAGTCGAAAACTTATTTTCTAACTCGATAAAAATGGTTTAGTTCAAAGGCACGGTTGCTAACGTTTTAACCGCTAGTGTAGAATAGGCCTACGACTGCGTTTAAATTGAGAGCAGAGCTCACCCTCTACCGTTCATGTGTTGGGTATTAGCTCATGAACTAAGTTTTTGTTGATTTTTCTTACCTTTTTCCAGCTATACTATTTTGTATTGATTAGAAACTTGGGTCCACTTATTTGTTTATTCTTTATTTTAATTTAATAAACACTATTTGGTGCCAGGTCCATTATAGCATACGTTTGTATTTATATACTTTTTTATCATCGTGTAATATTTTAGATTTTATTTTTTTATTTGTATACTGTTTTCGTATGTTATTGCTGAATATATTTTATGATATTTCAATTCAGTATCTTTTCTGTTTGGTATTATGATTGACTTTCAACGTTTAAGGACCTTGTCTGAGGCCCAAATTAATGAAAAACCACATGGTTTCAAGACTTAGCGCAGCAAGGATTCCAAACGTGGATCCTGACAACTGGATGCCGCCATCTGGGCGCACCCGACTGGGTGGCAAAAGTATCACCCCATTTTTTCTTTAATTTTTTTTTCGCTTTTTTCTAACATAATGCATTGCACTTTTTTTCTTTTTAATTAAAACGTTATTAGTAAAAGCAAAATATGCACTCTTTGATTATGCACTATATCATATTTTATTTAAATGTTATGGATCTTGTATTAATGCATTGCAATAGCTAGGTTAGAATAGGTTAGGTTGACTTTATAAGTATGAATTCATTAAGTTTCCTCGACTAAGATTTTTCTAAACAACTCCAAAAATGAATATTTAAGTAATTGAAAAATATATATATATAATGTTGCACTGAAAAATATTATTAGTTAAAAAAAGTTCATTTTTAGTTTTTACCCATCACTTTTTAATTTTAATTGAAGAATATACGAACAAAAATGACACATTTTTTATATTCTAAAAAAAGGGAATTGAATTATACTAGAAAATAGTTAATATTTTTTATAGTGTTTTTTCAACGTCCAGCTGTCCTGGCGCCCAGTTGTCCTAGACCGTTCCAAACGATCTGAAGATCCAGATAGGTAAATATTCTCATCTACAAGAGCCACATCCAGCACCAGAAACTGTTCGTGATCTAGAACGAGTAAAATGTAATTTCTGTCCAAAGAATAAACTCCGCAAGGCTAGAACCACAACCAGCGTTGTGCCCACCTTCAGGGAACAAACGGTTACCATCTTTGATCAGGTCTCTGGTCAATGTAAAGTTAACAATGCAGATGCAGAGTAATGGATGAAGAAAAATAGCTATAAAGTACTTTATCAGAAAATATGTTAGCTTATATTATAAAATATTATTTTCTTACTATATCTAATTTGTTTGAAAAGGTCAGAATAAGAAATTATGTTAAAGACAATCATTCTGGACGTGAGTAATGACATCTAACGCATTATTATAGAATTTCTTAAAAGAAAGTAGGTATGTAACTTTTGTAAGAATTTTAATTCTATCAATTTATATTTTATTCAACTTTAATTTATTCTTCAGTTTTTATTTATTTCAAATTTATTATTTTCAACGGACATTGCGTCAAAGGAAACACCTAATAATGATGCCAAGACATTTATCTGATAAAGAAAAAAAATTTTACTTGAGTTTTGTCCGGATATTCCGTTCCCGCTTTAAAAAAATATCCTGATCAGTTGTAATATTATTGTCGTCTTCTAAGAGGCTCATAATGGCCGCACTATACATGGAGTAAAGAAATTGACTCCAGCAGAGGGGGGAGGGGAGAAACGTAGGAAGAAGCGAGTTTTGGCATTGTTGGAAAAAAAGAAGAGACGTTAACGGAGAAAAAGTAAAAAGTTTTTTTGGAGGGAAGAAAGTCTTGTGATAATGGCAGGGTTTTATTAGTGCCGATTACACCACAATTATGTCAGTAAAAGATAGTACAATGTCTGGGGACAACTTTAATAACTTCCAGAACAAGGCCAGGACTTATAAGTGAGACTGTCTGATCCACTAACATCTAACATCCTCAACGCCGATGACTACATGCAAGACGCCATCAACATGAGGTGATATCAACCCAAACTTTAATTGTGATTCATCCTTTGTTTTAGAATACTATTTTGACCAGACTTAATTCGATGTTTGACATTTATTGCTCCAAGTTTAAAGGCTAACATTAATTTTAGCATAATTCACTGACAGATTTTACAGATTTCCAATTGTTTATTAAATATTAGCTTGTTCAATAAGTCCACTTAAACAGTAAAGGTATATTTTTACCCAACATGACCCAGATGTCCTGAGAGAGTCCTGTGTTCAATTTTGTTATTGTATTTCTGTTATATTTCACCCTGAGATAATGGTAATATAAAGTAATTGTTGTTTGAGAACCCAAATATTGTAATCACATTTTCTTTGTCTGAGCAAGTCCACAATTTATTTATCACCTATCTTTTATATATTTTTTTGTTGACGTCACTGGACTTAAAGTTAATAAATAGATAAATGCTTCATGTAAATATATCTCTATATATATTCCCCCCACTTTCCTATTAGAATACACATCCTTATTATCGTTACAGTTGTATTAAAGATTAAAAGTAATAAAAATATCCACACTTTATTATTATAACTACTATATCGAAAATATTTTGTTAGATCTATAATAAAATAGTGACTTTCCTTGTTATTGTAGATGTTCTTGTTATTGTATTTGTACATAAAACAATTAAAGAATGTTCATTGTCTAGTAAATAAAATATTTCAATGATTTCAGTGAAAATAAAGTATAAGAATATAAAATATTATAATGAATAAAAAATAAAATGAAAAAGCACGAGATCTAAACTAAATCTTGACCCCGAAGGTCCTCGAATAATCCTGGGTTAGCAAAATGACTTTTCTTGGTAAATCTATCATCACTTAATCTGCAAAATTTATATGAATTTATTATTACTGTAAGCTTGGTCCCGGCACAGGTTTATCCGATCGCCAAACCCTTCCTTCACCTCTGACAAGACGTATACTTAATCACAACTTGTGAATGTGTGGAATGCCAGGCCTCCACCGTGGTTCGGATCCCATGTTAAACTGTAGGTCCTCCATTTCATATCACAATCGCCCTACTATTACACATTAGCGTAAGTGCGTTTAACCAGAATGAGTAGTAGGACGTGGTGCTAATAATAATAATAGTAATAATAATAATAATTACTGTAAGTATATTTGTGGAGTTACGAATAACTATATAATAAAACAATTTATAACACTATATAACACAATAAACTTACAGTATTTACTTATTTTAACAAAATTGAGATAGTAAAAAAGTACAAAAATGTGACTGTAAGAAAACTATAATCTTACAAAGTTGACATTTGTTGAACCCTTTTTCTCAGATATATTAAAATCACATCTGGCTCTCAGTTGAATATTCAAAGTGAAAACAACATGGATCAATAATGAATTTCGATAATGTAATTAAATATTTGAAATAATATCCAATACATTAATATATTATAATTATATTTTTTCTAGTTTTTATAGTTGGTGTTGAGTTTAATAATAGTATACCTAAAATTATTAAAATTATTATACTTAATATCTTTCTCACTCCCCACGTATTACCCACTTAGGACTAACCACACCTTGACCCTAGACCCCAAATTAAGGGTAATTCATTGAAATTTTGTTTAAAATATATTTATGGGGATTGTTTGACATGACAAAATAAGATTGTACACTTTTTTGGGGGAAGGGGTGTAGAGGGAATTTATTTAGGTTAGTTTACTTATGTAACTTTTTTTAAACATCACATTTAAAAAAAATCTAACAATTTAATTAAAAGGGTGTAGCTATAAAGTCTTAACAATATAAATAATATTTATTATATTTAAAATATATTTGTTTTTCAAGTAAGGATTTCTTAGCATTCAATTTATAAACCAACTAATTATGTAAGTACAGTACATGACTTACAAGCGAACTTTAATTTTGAAGAGACGCAACACACTGTCGTCCGGGCGTAAATACATTACTATGAAAATAGAAATCTCAAATTTAACAAATAAACATAATCAGAGATAAAACCGGCGGCCTTTGAATAAGTTGGTAGATCAAATGTCAGAATAAAAACATAATAGTGATGCAAAAATGTTCATACTAATGTTACATAGTGTATATCTAATAGTTAGAATGGCTGTGTAACCGATATTATATTTTGTTATAATAACGTCATGTTGCAGAATGTAGAATGCACTAATTTTTCCCCGTTTCATTGTTGTAATAGTACGTGTAAACCTGGGATTACAGGGAGTGTGAGCTATACGTGATGATTCACGATAGAGCACCAAAGCGTGCCACAGATGTTTATAAATACCGCAATATTTAAGAATGTGTTCAATATTTAAAAAATATTATTTCCACCAAAATGTAGGCGGGAATTATCAGCAGATTTATGACCAGTTATTCGAGTTAATAGTTATAAATGACATCGGGGTACGCTTGCTACAAGGCGTTACTCTAGCAGTAGACTAGACTGCCGATGGCGTAGAAGATCGAGGTTCGAGTCTCGGTCGCGTGTAATGAAGGTGGTTTTTCAAACTTGTTTTACACGCTACCTCTATGCAAGTGCAGGCACACTTCCTCTAAATATGACCTTTAAAAATGACAAATATTCAAGAACTGTTGAGAATATTACAAGTAGAAAATTAAACTAAAGGTATTTACTGGGGCAATATTTTATCTATTCTGGCCAAAAAGGTTTATATTTTGTAAGTCAAGCTTTAATATTACTGACCTTAAGGTGGGAGTCTAGGGAACATGAGTTCAGGAAAGTATTTTTGTAATTTTTGTAGCAAAATATTTGTGGTAAAAATAAACTAATTAGTATTAATTCAGTAGAAATATAAAGTTTAACTTTATTTACATTGTGGTGTTAACTGTTGATGAATATCTGTCAAAGTTGTCATGAATTTAATGACAACTTTTTCTCTTCGTTTAAAAAGTGTATCATCTGATGTCGATATGCTCATGACGAATATTCAACAAATGTTGTACTGAAGCAATGTTTTATTTAATTTGGCCAAAAATTCTGGTAGCCCGGTGGTCTAGGGGTAAGGTGTCGGACTTCTATCCTGGGGGTACGGGGTTCAATCCTCGGTCCCGGCACAGATTTATCTAATTGCCAAACCCTTCCTTCACCTCTGACAAGACGTGTATTAATCACAACTTGTGAATGTGTGGCATGCTAAGCCTCCACCGTGGTTTGGATCCCACGTTAAACTGTAGGTCCTCCATTTCCATCTTACAACTACCCTACCATTACACATTAGCGTAAGTGCGTATAACCCGAACGGGTAGTAAGACGCGATGCTAATAATGCCAAAAATGTTTTACTAAAAAACCCTACAAAAACAATGGTCATATCTCGCCTTCCCTACATTTCCGTCTTAATTGGTGAACATGTTGGCTTTAAGAGTGTCTTGAATCCATCCGAGCGGTGTGTGTAAATGAATTAATTCCATTCATCACCGGGAAATATTTAACGTCGTGAAACGTGGCGGGTGCCACGTTGGAAATGTTAGTCTAATCAATGCGGCTCTGTCTCGAGCCGCGGCGGGACGAGGTATTAGCGAGTGGTTCCACTATTGATGGCCAGACATCAATAAGAGACGGAGATTATCAACAAAACACAGTCTGAGACTCGACGGAAGCTGTGCTCTCACCATTCAGACAGTGACAAATGACGTCACGCTGCTGATTAATCACAGTTCACCGTGGGAATGGCACGGAGAGACTGTGTTGGTGTTGCTTGTATTTTAGTAAGGGCAGAGTTTTAATAGGGCCTCCAAGGTGTGGTGGAATGGGACGTGAGGAAAGAGCAGTGTTTTCTCTGTTTTCATAGCAAACAATTACGTTTTTCCAAAATAAATCAAATATTGCTCCAGAAAAGTATATACATATATATCAATATTCTAAACATTTTAATTTCAATGGTTATCGAATATTTATCATGATCATGTTGGTATATGATGATATATATTTTAAATGAAGAGTAAATGTTCTCATGAAACAGCCTTTTCAAACAGTGCTCCTCGAAGCCCTTGGGTTCCGAAATTGTTATCTCAAACTCCTTGAAACAATTTTAGAAAATTATTTATTTGTTCATCACACTATAAACTATAAAATATCATCAGTAATTATGATGCCATTTAAAAAAAAATCATAATAAAGGACATTTCCAAAAGCGCAGCCACTGTTTGGCATTTGTTTTATATTTTTATACTTGTAAAATTTAACTTTCGTCATTGAATGTTGTTATTGTTGGTGTATACAATTTTAAGAAGGCTCCTGTATGTATTGTTTGTGCAAGGGTTCCTTTGGTCTAGAAAGTTCGAGAACACCTGTCATTAAATTCCACGACACCCTTGACAGACATTAAACAAATGTTGATATCATCATGTGAAGAATATTAAACTGTGTGTTTATAAATATTATTTTATACATCAATTTTTTTTAAAAATTTGCCCTTGTTCGGCAATCCCTACTATTCCACTGGTAGTTAGAGATGTGGGACGGAAAACTTTCAATTATTATTTCTGTAGATTAATTTCAACCGATTAAATAGATAATAATAACAGCAATAATAATTAGTGGTAGTGATAGTAGTAGTAATAGTAGTAAGAAACTCCTTTTTCGGTGGCCGCACGGTCCAGTACGTGACTCTCGCAATAGACTAGACTGCCGATGACAGGGAGATCGGAGTTTGATTCGGGTGCACTGAGGGAGGTTTTTCACTCACTCTCCACACAAATGTGGATACAATTCTCGTAAATTCAACCTCACTTAACCATAACCCACTATCGTAGTTGGTACATAGGCGTATAACCCGAACGGTTAGTAAGAAACAAATGAATGCGAGCCTTTGTAGACCCGTTAGGTTCATAAGTCTTTCTTATATTTTTTTTCATCATTTGGTTAGCTAAAATAAATTTAAGGTTGGCCGAATATTTGTCTCTCCCCCTATCCTTCTTGCTTCCTATCTACCCCTCCCCCCTTCTTATAATCGACTCATCTCTTAACGCACAATTTTGAAGCATAATAGGCTTTAGGTGCCACCTACACAATTTAAACCCTCCCCCGCAAGCTGCCAATGCGGAAAATTTTCAGATTCAAAATTTCCTGTAAAATGTTAAACTCTACCAAGTAAGGTAGGCTTTGTTACGAGGCTCACAATTATATTTAATAGTAACAGCTGAAAGAAAGGAAGGAAGTAAAATAATATAAGTAACAAGTAATAAATTAAGATGTTTATCCATAGTAACGATCAGCTTATGGCCAGTTGATCCACTTGAGATTTCTCCCGGAGGAACTCGCCGAGAGAGAAACGGAGACTCGGTCGGTTGTAGTTGAAACCTGGCGGAGACCATGGACAACCCATGACTTTCTTTGCATGAGCTCGTAAGGCCGTCATTTTAGTGCCCACAAGTTATCTACCTAGCCATTCACCACCTCTCCCTAAAAAAAATTGTTAAAAACTTAACTTTCGTTTTGTGTTATTACATTATTATTATTATTATTATTACTATTAGCACCGCGTCTTACTACCCGTTCGGGTTATACGCACTTACGCTAATGTGTAATGNCGTTCGGGTTATACGAACTTACGCTAATGTGTAATGGTAGGGTGATTGTGAGATGAAATGAAGGACCTACAGTTTAACGTGGAATCCGAACCACGGTGGAGGCCTGGCATTCCTCACATTCACAAGATGTCTTGTCAGAGGTGAAGGAAGGGTTTGGTAATCAGATAAATTTTTGCTGGGACCGAGGATTGAACCCCGTCCGCCAGCACAGAAGTCTGACACCTTACCCCTAGACCGCCAGGTCACCTGTGTGATTACAATAGTTTGCAGATAAATACAAATTTCCAGTCGTATAAGGTATCAAGAAATGCCCTAGAAGGTAGATACATGGAATAATAGTTCATTCTTGAAGAAATGTTTTTATACTTACATGGGTTGATTTTTCCCAAACCCTTTGTTTGAATTTCCTCCCCTATTACTTGATTTGTATAGAGGTTCAAGGAAAAACTGTGCCCAGTTTTAATTAAACTATCGTGAGAGATATCCACCAAATAAAGACAGACAAATGCAAATTAGTGGAGTTAAAACTAAGAACTCACTCCACTCGTTCAATTAATCAAACCACATGATTATGTTCTTATTTGTTTTTACACTCTGACAATATTTGATAAATCGGCTGTACAATCCCGCAAGTAAAATTTTCCTACCACAACNCCCCCCCCCCAAATATTGTGGCCCTGTGCGGCCATACTGTTTTTACTCCTCAAAGGTCAGCTTTGTCAGTTCATATCTTCACTGAGTTAAAGCACAAATATTCACGAGTTTGCAATGAAAAGAGAAAGGAAAGTAAAACTATTATAGCATTTTATTTTTTAAATGTAAGAAATACCACCTGGACACGGAAATCAGATCCAGTATTTTAGGCTTAGTATGTGAATGCTCTAACCCAAGAGCTAACCAGGAGTTGTTTGGTCCTCAGGGTCATTCTTCGCTTATATTTAACAAATATTATATTTAGATGCGGCTAGAACTGTAACTAACAAATATAGCCAATCGAATTAATCCATCATGATATGTGAATTTGTGCAATTATTATTATTATTATTATTATTATTATTATTATTATACTTTTGGCAACATACAATCCTCTCGAGTCAAAGGTGGCTACGTTATCTGATAACTAGGGATCTAAATAGACTGCTCATATGTAGCTGACGATTCATACAAGTCCATCACAGACTCTGCCTTAAAATATGAGTGAAGAATAACCCTGAGCACTGGAATAGTACGGTATAACTCAGTGTTGAGAGCACTTAAGTAAGCCAACAGTCCTGGGTTCTTTTTAGTGTCCAAATTTCATTCTTTAATTTACAGAAAATGATATTTAGATGCAACTTTAACCGTAATTAACAAATATAATAGCTTTGATATTTAATCCATATTATTTTGTTTGATAAGTTTTGTAATCGTATGACTACTTCTCAAAGACAGAAAACAATTTCACGCTTGATTAACGCGAGTTATAAATTTAATTTGATTGGTTGTAAAAGTGTTTGAAGAGGGGGAGGATGTGTGGTAACCCTTCCTCTGGTACCATCTCAAGTTTGAGCACCTTGAGCGCATGAGGGGTGAGGGCAAGGAAAAGGAATAAAGTGAGTTGTAAGAGTAGGAGGGAAATGGAAGAGGATTTAGTGAGATGGAGAGAGGAGACACATTAGGAAAAAGTTGCGGTAAAGATGTGAAAAGATAGGATAAAAGAGGGTGATATGTAGAGAGGGGAAGGAAATGTTAGGAAAAAGATAAGGAATGATAGAGGTAGTGAGAAAGTGGGAGGTGTGAAGAGAAGGGGAAGGAACATAATGTAAAGGATTAGCTAAAAATTAAAGAAGTTAGGGTGAAAGTAAATACGAAATAGTGAGATGTGAAGATTGGAGGAGTATAAGTATTAGGAAGAAGGTGAGGAAAGGAAGGACAAAGCGAGGCTGAAAGAGGAAGAAGGGTGAGAAGGGGAGATTACAAGAGATGAAAGGGTAAGTTCACCCCAGATTCTCTAAACAAGTCTTGCTGTAAACACAAAGGAAATATTGCTATCATTTTACTGCCAGATTTTCTGACCTACCCCCGATGGGAAGTTTTAGGTTCATTTTCCAGACCAGTTGGGGGGTTAAATCAAATGTTTAATTTACTTTGGTAGCAATCAGAGAGATACGTCATCCCTTTGCACTGTAAATTTCCTCTTAAGTACCGTCACAAGACTTACCCCCTAAAATAGCTTGTTAAGATGGGAAGAGTATGGAACATGAGAAAAGTCTAGTATTCTTGCAGTTTTTATTGCGAGTTTTTTTTGTCAAAATAGATAAAATATTACTTCAATACAAATATAAAGTATAATTTTCTTAACATGGTGATAACAAACGTTGTTCAATATCTATCATTAGTAAGATGGCATTAGATAATAAACTTAGTAGATCTATAGAAATAGTTGCCATTAAATTCCAGGACACCCTTAGCAGATATTCAACAGCTGTTGGTATCACAGTGTGAAGAAAATTAAAATCTATGTTTCTACTGGAACTGCAAATCTTTTCACAGGTCCCTTACATATCCACCTTAATAGCCTAGGTTACTTATAGCCCTAAAGGGTACTAGGACGCGGTGAAAAGAAAAACTTGGTATTAAAATGGTATCATCGATCCACAAATGCATATGAATGGAATATTGGGAACTTCCCTTTTAATATTCTGAAAATCTCAGTTTCCTATTATATATATATATATATATATTTACTACAAGCTTACCTGAATCTCATTTTAAGATATTATATTAACATCCAGTTCATAAATAGAGTAGCACAGGTTCTTTAGAATTCATGGAATGAACTATTTTTTGCCCAGTTCGTAAAATGGTCTGGAGATGCCAGTTAACGTAACGGGTAGAAAACTGCCCTCTTAATGAATAGGGCTAAATCACGAATGGGGTGTAGTATATATAATTAGAGTGAAACCTCCATCAACGGACACCTCTCAAGAGACTGAATACAAGTTTCTTCTTTATAATGCTTGTCTTATATTTCCATTGCCAAATAAAATTGACTCTCTATGTATAAATACCTTCCCAATAATAGACTTTCTCATTTATAAACTCGGACACTGTTTTATAAGTATGTATATATATATACATATACATCTCTAACCAGAGGACCAGATTGGCTAACAGTAGTACATATTCTGTGGTACAAATGATATAACTGACGTGCATCGTTATAATTAGTTTTAAACAGCTTTAGGATTGTGGTGAGGAGTGGGGAGGGGAGTCTCATCACATGCTCGACCAATCCGTGAAGGGTAGTTATCAAAGCAACTTATGCACGTTGCCAGATCTCTTGACAGTCACCGAGAATGCTTGCATGGTAGTAACGCGCAATCTCCCGCTATTTGGCAACTCTGCTCCCCAGCCTACCTACCACGTGGATCCTAAAGCAATTTAAATCACTGTATAACCGTCACGCCTTCCACTGCCCTAACAGCCTAGTGTGATCGTAGGGAAATTAATAAAGAGAAAAAAAACTTATATAGAAATGGATATTTAAAGTAAAATTCAAATTGATCACATTCTGCCATTTTGTCACTGATCCTCTGACGTCACATTCACAGTCTGCTGTTTGAGTTGGCGATATGATAACTCGCAGGAGCAACCAGTAGAGGTCACATATCCTTTGTTCTCATGTTTTAATCAACTTTATTTGATAGAGAGCCGCTACTTGACCAGTTTAAATGACTGCAGTCTTATCTCCCTAAACCGAGTTTATTTACAATAACATCTTGTAGAATGTTTCACTAATTTACTTTACTAAGCCAACCACATGCTCATTAACCAAGTAATGACTTTTTTTTTAGTATTTAAAACGTAATATGTTTAGCTGATAATATACCAGTGGAATAAAATATTTAATTTTAATTTTTATTTAATTAACATTGCATTTTACTACCAGTTCGGGTAATACGCTTAAATACTAATTACGCTAGTGGGTTATTAATTGGGAAGGTTGAATTTAGGTAAAGTTAACCCACATTTGAGTGGAGGGAGAGTGGAAAACCATTTAGGGAAAATCTCTCCATTTCACCCGACCGAGATCCACCAAAGTATCCATCCGCGCCAACAAGAACAGATGGATCACGGAAACCGTAGATTAGGCTAGCTCCCGGACCGGTCTTGCGAAAAAAATCATACGTTTGGAAATATCAGTTTTCTCGAGGATGAGGGATATTTTTATGTTAATATTTTCAACACCCCTTCTAAGATAATGTATCAATGTTTAATAATTGTTACATTTTTTATTTTTGTTATAAAGCCAGAATTTTCTATTGAAAAATATCAATTCTTGAACAAACCGTTTCCGAAAATAGAAATGCAAAACAATAAGAATTCTCAAATTTCCACGGCAAAAGAAAAGGGTCAATCACCTTAATTGAATTGAATTCATTTATCAGGACTGATCCTGTGTATAGCTATCACGTGTTATCAGCTAGTAACACATGTAATAATGTTTTATTTCCCATATTATTATTATTTTTATCACCACGTCTTACAACCAGTTCGAGTTCTACGCACTTACGCTAATGTGTAATGGTAGGGTTATTGTGAGGTGTAATGGAGGACCTACAGTTTAACGTGGGATCCGAACCACGGTGGAGTCCTGATATTCCACACAATCACTAGTTGTGATTAATACACGTCTTGTCAGAGGTGAAGGAAGGGTTTGGTAATCAAATAAATCTGTGCCGTGACCGAGGATTGAACCCCGGACCCTCAGCACAGAAGTCTGACACCTTACCCTTAGACCATTGGGTCACCCTTTCCCATTTTAATGTTGTGCTATCTGTTAGCAAAGTTTCATGTAACACCTCTTGTAAGTTGTTAATCACGGACTAATTATCTTACCTCTCGAGTTTACAACTTGTTTGAGTAGAAATGAACGAGTCCCGTGCGAACGAGCCCGGAGGACAGACAGACAGACAGACAGACATACAACGAGTGGTTTAGAATGTTTGCGGGACAATGTGCATCAGACCATTGCTAGTATTGTCCTCCTCATCCTAGTCGCGGTGTTTGTCAAGTTGCTCTAGATGATAACAAATAGACCAACAAACTTTTAAGGGGGCCGCCTCGGTAAGTGAGAAACTGCCGCGCAGACGTTCAGCTATGACGCAATATTTATTTCTACGATGCGTTGTTTCAAAATATGGTTCACACCAAAATAAGGTAAAATTATTTCAACAGTTTTTTATATAACAACACTAAAGTTTTAGTTTAATTAATGTATAATAATATGTGATAATTTGACATTAGTTAATCTTCAACGAATTTTCAAGCATATTTGTGGAGGAGCTATGAAACTAGTCTTGATAAGAAAAATGCTCAGTAATTTGTGAAATAGAATATTAGGTATATACAATACTGTAGAAAGTATTCCCCAAAGATCGTAAATAAAATAAAATACACTGTAACTTATTCTATAGCATGAAGAACTAGGAACATTGTTACAGCAAAATTGAGAAAAGAGAAATATCTTTCTCGAACATAGAGCATAAGAATCTAGTTCATTTTCAAATACCTGAATTAATATATATATATATATATATATGTGTGTGTGATTATAACTCAGAAATAATTGATTTTATAAAAATATATTTGGAATAAAAGATTTGTATCTTCAATAGTAGTACAACTTTACAATGATAAGTTATGTCGTATTTCAAATAGTTGCGGATAAATTATGAAAATTGGAAAATTAGCCTTATATAAAGTACACTCAAAGTCATTTTCATGAAAAATGATAATTTACATCTTGTTTATAATGGTAAACAATCTCTGGATATAAAATTTAATCAAAATCATTATGGAAAATTTCGAAAAAATCGACTTTTCTTTTAGCCTTGCAATAAACTACCCTTAAATTTAGGGTTGGGTATTTGGATATTTAATTTAAAAAAAAATCTTTCGGGGGAACCTATGAAAAGCCCATATACCAAATTTTAGCCCGATCAGTAAAATAGTTTTGGCTCCAGCCCGAAGTACAGACAGACAGACGGCATTGTGAAAACATTTTTTTTTTTGTTTCAGGAAGGTCATGAAAATTCGACATTTACCCAAATCTCGAGTTTGATTTTTTCAACGATCACAACACTTTCTCTTCAATCTGTCAAGAGCAAGTAATAAACAGTCCAGTGTAAACTTGGCTAAGATTTTTAAAAAAACCTACCACCACTGTCTCCAGCAAACCAAGGATGGACGGGATTGACACCCTTCCCCGTGTGTTCACCGAGGTTATTGATAAACACAGCTGGTGTTATTAAGAGCTGTTACACTGGCTCTATGAGAGCAAGTGAGTTGACTTTTAGCAAGAGAGAAGAAATCTCATTTATTTTATTAATAAAGAAACATGTGACGCCCCAAGCACGTGCGATCAATTTTTATATTTTTAGTGGTTTCCCTTCGCACCCTTAAACTTGGACAAACTCTTGAACAAATAACAAACAACTCAACTTAGTTTAAGGGGTAAAGTCAATGAAGCTGTATTTATTAAGAGTAGGATTATCGATATAGAGCGGAGTCTTGGACACAAAAAATGTTTAAAATAGGCGGGCAGATCGTTATTGAATATGGGATTTTACGTTTCAGATTACGCAATTAAATAAAAACATGTATATAAAATGTAAACTAAAATTGATTTTACAACGTACAGATTTTTTAGCACCACATTTCGCTACTCGTTCTGGCTAGACGCATATATTTCACTTATCACGTTAATATGTTAGGGACTATGCCGGGATCACGATCAACTAACCTTTTCTTAACGTAACGTTCACTTAAAGTTAACATGACTTAATAAAACCGATGTATGATCACGATTCACGTAATTTAACGTAACAACTCGAACCAAACATCTCAATTCTAAAGTACCTATGATTTACGATCAAGGAAAATAAAAGACAATAGGCAGAATCCAGTCCCGTGTGATTAACAATGGCGTGGGTAGATAATGGTAAATACATTATATTTATTTTATTTTATCACTGCGTCTTACTACCTGTTCAAGCTCTACTCATATATTATTATTATTAGCACCGCGTCTTACTACCCGTTCGGGCTATACGCACTTACGCTAATGTGTAATGGTAGGGTGATTGTGAGATGAAATGGAGGACCTACAGTTTAACGTGGGTTCCGAACCACGGTGGAGGCCTGGCATTCGTCACATTCACAAGATGTCTTGTCAGAGGTGAAGGAAGGGTTTGGTAATCAGATACATCTTTGCCGGGACCGAGGATTGAACCCCGGGGTCCAGCATAGAAGTCTGACACCTTACCCCTAGACTGCCAGGTCACCTTCTCTACTCGTATAGGTATAATCATTATTTTAGGGGTAAATATGAGGAGGGAAGTATTTATGATATAATATGCCTGCATTTGCGTTGAAGAAGAGTGAAAAACCATTTAGGAAAAACCACTGTTATTCGAGCCCTATATCCCAGTAATCAATAGGCCAATCTAACACAAGATTGACGTATTAGACCATTCGGCCACGTAAATGTATGTTCATAAATTCCATTTGTAAAATAATCTTGGAGTAAATAATTTAAAAAGGTAATAAATTAAGAACTCTAGGCCTAAATTAATTTTGAAATTTTGTATGTAGGTGATTATTTAAAAATTAAAGTAATGGGTTTTATGTCATCAAAATGTACACCTTTTAAAATGAGGCTAAGCAAGTTAGTTATTGTTCGCATAGTTAATATCTTTAGTGTATATTTATGTTTTAAAAATAGTTACAAAGATAAAATAATATATTACTGAAATCTAATTACAAAAACGTGATTTAAATTCAGACAAAAATTTAAAATATTCAAGTCGTGGTGGGATCGAACTCATGAAAAATTGAATTTGGGTCAGGTGCTACCAAGTTTGCTAAAGTGTATATTGCCTGAGATAATGGTTTTACTTCTAGTGATAATTCATAGCTTGAGAATTTTTTTTTTCAATTCTATATATTGTATACAACTGGAATATAATTTCCTAGTAAAACTAAACAAATCGTTGTATATGATGCACTCAATACAATAATAGTGTTAACTTTTCGTTACGTATATTGTACAATGGCGTCTTGTGGCATCTCATCGTCTCAATCCTGTGGCACGTAATGTTTTTACAGTGTTGTCGGATTGAAAACTCAGTCTCAAGCGAAACAACAATACATCGACTCACACGACAGTAGAAACCTTTCAAATTTAGCTCTGCTTTAGTACTGCTTGCTATTTGCGAGTTAGCTCGCGAGCGAGTATTTTCGCAAGTTTCAAAATTATGGGTCCTGATGGCTCGTCTTAATTGATCATTCATTAACTGACGGTCCATCACAGACTATGCCTTAAAATACGAGTGAAGAATGACCTTGGGAGCGGGACAACTCCTGCATAGCACAGTGGTAGGATCATTAGCCTACTAATCATAAGCTCCTGGGTTCAATTCCTGTGTCCAGGTGTCATTTTTCAATTGAAAGTAAATATTTATAATATAAATTATTTTTCAAGTATTCTGTGGTTTATTTCGCGAAAGGGACTGTCCCATATTTATACTACTTGATTAGGGACAAGAAAGTTAGACTTGAGGGATAGCATACCCTAATTGGCGTGGTGGGGAGTGTGGGAAATGGTTTAGAGGTGAAAAACATGTTTTATAGCTGACTGGGATTCAAACCCCAACCAGCAAACTAGATGTCATGAGACTCACTCATTTAATGAGTTTCTACTTCTGTGGGCTTATAATTTAGTAAAATATAACAATCATAATATGAGTTGTATATTCCATGGTAAGCCCTCTCTCGCCCTTGGTAAGCCATACCATACCGACTCTAGGGACTTTGCCCTTCACTGCTTTTACAAAAGTTTTAAGGGGGGGGGGGAAGTACACCCGTCCTTAGAAGAGGATTATTTTGAATTTCAAATGCTAAAATGATGCTACTGGAATATATAATCTCATGTATGTTTACGTAGGGAGTATTTTTTTTAAATGACAGAATACCCTGAACCTGAGGGAGACTCAGTGCAGATATGTGCCACATGTGTTGAGAGAGAGCTAGTGTCAGGTAGCGCGTGGGGATCTCCAGAGGCATAGATTTCAGAACAATTTCGTATATCTGATTTATGAACCTGTAAAACACAGGAATTTCCTTGTGTTTCTAAAAAAAATTCTAAATTTCTAAAAACACCATCTGATGAACGTGCACAACTGATGATGCGAAACAATCGACAGTAACGATTGCATAGGCCTACTTAATCTTCGCGTTTATTTTAATATTAAAATTTACAATCCCTGACACTAGTATTTTTTAAAGATATTTTAATTGAAATTATGAACTAAGCAAATTTATTCAAATTAATGTCATATACCTATTTCTACTTTTACTAAAAAATCCAATTTCTTAACGATTTCATATTTTATACTTATTGTAGTTTAATTTTAAAACAAATTCGTTCTTTTATATTTTATACCTAGTTGTCTGGAAAAAATGGCAAACAGAAATAATTTTTAGTACGGAATTTTGGAAATCCTTTTTAAATAAGAAATACATGGTCAAAATACAGATGAAGATTGTGGTAGTTAGAGGAGTTTACAAAATGATGAGTTACAAACCCTGTAATTACCACTAGACTTTGTTAATATAGTCAATTGTTCAGGTTACTGTAGGTAGGCCATGCAGTACGGATGCAAGAAACTAGAACCATGTTCAGTGTATTGGCTGACAAACTTAATGGGAAGAAGCCATTATTTATCAAAATATCAATTCATGTTTTCTGACGAACACTATACTTCTATCTAATAGTGGTCGAAATATATCAATAAATATATATATAGGAATATCATAGGTATCACAAATTAAGAACTTCTACCAATTAAGGTGATCACCTTCAGATCTAGATGCATCTGTAAAACTTTCTTCCCAAAAGTTAAATTTAATAAAAGTGATTCTTGAAATTCAATATCTATTGAAAATCTAAAAAATTAATTGAGATGTGCAGTTAATATTATTGAAGGCTAAAAAATTAAATGATTGCAAAAAATGCAAATATCTCATTTATGTAGATTAATCAATAATAAGATGGATTGGTAAAATACATTTGTATAGCCTTTGAAATTGTATTTTATTAAATATTATTTTATTTTATGAGTGTAGCCCTCAGATTTATTTTGGATGGCTATTCCTGTTATATGAAGTCGCTTTCATAATAGGCTGGACAATAAATGGCGAAACACTTAGGTGATGCGATAAGATGTCAGTGCTTCACAGTTTATATAGAAAAACATTTTTCGCCCAAAATATATAAAATATTTTTAATGTATCAACGTTTAGTTTAATTTTTTTCCAATGTGATATCAACAGTTGTCGGAAATTTGTCACGAGCGTAGCGGCATTAGATGATAAACTTTTTAAATGAAGAGAAAAAATTGGCATTAAACTATAGGACAACCATGGCAGATATTCAACAATTGTTGACATCACAGTAGCAAGAAAATTAAATTAAACGTTGCTACTAAAGCAATATTTTATTTATTTTGTTCAAACAAAATGTTGCTACAAAAACTGCAAAATCATTAGACTTTTTATTCCATTACCTTCCACCTCACCTTAATCTAGGTCATATGTATCAAGAGTGGATTTCCCCTTAATGTGTTCCAAGCTCTCTCTCTATGCAAATCTGTGTACACTTGCTCTAAAATTCAGCCTACATCATCCTTGAAACTATGGCATAGCTATTTTATATGCGTCCAACCCAAACGGGATGATAGAAAGAGAGAGAGAGAACAGTACATGTGTTCTGTAACGTTACCATAGAATATGTCGACAGAAAACAGCAGCGCAAAGATTGCCAATACACTTTCAAAATGACGGTGGTTGCGGTGTAAAGGATTGGGACTCCTATCAAAGAACAATGGCGGTTCCCCCAACCCCTTCTTCATTCCCCTCTGCTACCCCCAAACTAAACACGATGAGAACGATGTCTTTGTCTGCGTGCCTGCCAATTCTGGCGGCAATCGAGGTCATTCATTGGGCTTTTCTCTACTCGTGTTTACAAATATGATTGGTTAGTTTGGTAGAAATGTTTATTTTTAATATAGGAAAATTGTCAAAAGTAATAACTTTACAACCCAAATCGGTAGTTGAGCTAGGAATAAATAGAAACACGTGACCATTCATGACACAGGACCTAATTCAAATAATGTATGTGAGATGGTGTGTACCTATTTTTGCAGCTTCCGTAGTCGATGTTTTAGGAAAATCGTGTAATCTCACCGCTTATGTCTTTATTAAATTTTCACAATTATTTCTATTTTATCACTATCCAATACCAATAGACATCTTCTCATTTGTGCAAGGCTGATTTTTGGGAAAAAAAATTAACGTCTACCGTAGTTCCTCAATGAAAAGTTTAGATAACTTAAAACTTGATGGCAACTAAATGTTTTGGCTTAAACAAAACAAGAGGGGAAATTAATGTTAAGTAGGTTTGCTACTGGAGTGGTAATGAATAGCTAACAACATATTTTTATTACAAAGCCTGGTTGAATCTCACAAATGCGTAAATAATAATATTATAATTTTTCCTTAAGAATTGCTGCATAATTGGGTTTTTCCAAGCTTATTGAGATAATAAATATACTAATCAAATATTAATTTATATTTGTTTCGTGGACGTGACAACATGTTAGTAGTGCAAGAAATAATAAATCAAAAAGTAGGCCTGATATATTTAAACTTTTATCATGCTGTACCTAACTACCAAAATAAATAAATAAATATGTTTTTATAACTTAAGAGAAGGATCTATACAAAATATTATTTATGAACGATCTCATATGTAAGGTACTTTTAGTAAATAACTGTAAACAAAAAAACGAAACATTAAAACGGCTATTTAAATAAATTCATGTTTTATTAATTTGGGTAAAAAGTGTTAAAGGAAAAACATAATTAAAAACTGTTTCTTGTGAGAATCTAGACTGCTAAACATGACAACTCGGCATATGATCTACCAGCATTTTTGATTTGGCGAATGAATATATGAAAGTAGATTTGGTAACTATTGCTCTCAGCTACCATCACCATCATTCTTGTGGTGAGTCTATTTTATTTGTAACATCTGGTTTTTATCTGGATAACTATAATGATAACTATAGAAGAAATATATCTCTTTTAGAATAATGAATTAAACATGCATTTATTTATTTGAGGTATTCATATTCTGGATCAACTGATTATATCGGGAATGTTCTATGAGCAAGAGAGAAAGGATCTATCATTTTTTTCGGAAAACATATTCTCACATAGTTTCCGGAGTACATGCCACAATCGACATGGGACCAACAGACTTACTTTCCTTCCGAAGGAAAATGTGCTACGGATTTTTATCGCTCTGTAAAAAACCCAACTGGGTTTGAACCTACAAACTTTGGCTCCTGAGGTGAGCACTTTACCCCAAGACCACCAAGGTCAACTAATCGATAACAGTGACAGAGGAGAATAACGAAAAAAGAAGAATAATATTGGAAAAAAGTAAGATGAGAGAGTTTTTACTAAACTTACCCGACCACAGGTTGGAAACAGTTGATGATTATTGTTATTAATATTTGTTAACTATAAATGGGAATCAAACCAGCAACCATATGCGATTTTTCAATCTGATAATTGATGTGGCTGCATCCGTAACTTAAACCTCATTATTCATGTACAGTCGTTGAACTCGGTGTCTTGTTGGTAGAGTGATCACCTCAGGACTCGAATTTCCAGGGGTTAAACTCAGCCGGGGTTGATGGATTTTTCTAGAGTGATAAAAATCCGTAGCACAACTTCCTACGGAGGTGGAGTAAAGCCGTCGGTCCCATGAAGATTGTGGAATGTAGAAGAATCCTGGAAGCTATGGGAAAATTCCTTCTCCGACAAATTGGTAGGCACTTTCACTCTTGCTCATAGAACATTCTCGTGACTTGATATAATCAGTTGCTTCATAAACTGCACGTTAAATATCTCAAATAAATAAATAATTGTCATTGATTACGAATAATTTTAAATAGTTTCTAAGTATGTATAGTACAGGATGAGTATAAAAGCATTAGTAAAACTAGCAAACACTGTACTTCAATTATTATTATTATTATTATTATTATTATTATTATTATTA